>BQNB010051879.1:2610-40760 GCA_026074375.1 Tanacetum coccineum
TGTCACAAATCACTTGTGATTTGGGCTAAGTCGCTTGTTTGGGCTAAATCACATGTGATTTAGGCTAAATTACATGTGATTTAGGCTAAATTACGTGTGACTTGTTTAATAGACGATTGCCTGACAAATGAAACAACTTGTTTAGTAGACGATTGCGTACATCGCTTGAGCAATGGTGAAGGAAAGATGACAGAATTTGTAGAGCAAATTAGAACATTGAAGAAGAAGGTAGACAATGTTGTGCTAAATCATCCAAGCAAAAAAGGATGGTTTGGAGAAGGTTATCGGGATTCCAAAGCTAAAAGTATTGAAGTTAGGAACACATCAAACACTAAAAACAAAGGTGATACAAAAGTGTAGAAACTAAAGATTCAATGCAAAGTATTCTTGAATTGATTATGAAACAAAGAGAATACAAGAGTATTTATAAGACAAAACAAAGATGAAACCCTAAAAGCTAAATGGGTCGTGGGCCTCTTATGGGCTAACCGATAATCAACAGTCAACGGTCGACATTTATTAATTAACACCCCCCCTCAAACTCACAATGCTAGATTGAGAGTTTGACAAGAAAACTCCTAAATCAAACAGCAGCAACAACAGACAGCAACAGCAGACAGCAGACAGCAGACAGCAAACAGCAGACAGCAGACAGCAGACAGTAGATAGCAAACAGCAGACAACAGACAGCAGACAGCAGACAGCAGACAGCAGACAGCAGACAGCAGACAGCAGACAGCAGACAGCAGACAGCAACAGATTCAGAACCAAACACATCTGTAATCTGTAAAGCAGACATGTAACCAGGCAACAAAACACATCTGCAATTTGTAAAGGCAACCAAACACATCTGCAATCTGTAAAGTAGAGGTGTAACCGGGCAACAAAACACATTTGTAATCTGTAAAGCAAACATGTAACCAGGTAACCAAACACATTTACAATCTGTAAAGCAGAAGTATAACCAGACAATCAAACACATCTGCAACCTGTAAAGCAGACATGTAACCAGGCAACCAAACACATCTGCAATCTGTAAAGCAGAAGAACATGTAACCAGGCAACCAAACACATCTGCAATCTGTAAAGCAGACGTGTAACCAGACATAATTATGCAAAACCAAGCGAAACCAAATGCAGAACAAACAAAATCGGGCGGAACCAAAACATGTGGTTGATGCCAAGATGCTACACATGACTACTAAAACCGTAGTCGGATTAGTTAAGACTATAACATCACCATCACCAACACAAATCCAAAACCAAACTTAAAATTCGATGCAAATACCAATGCCAATGCCAATGCCAATACCAATGCTATTGCCGATACCAATTTCAATACAAATGCAAATTCCCATACAAACATACATGGTATCAAGAGCCTAGGTTCAAGTCGCTATATATTGTCATCCAATCAAAGAGGAAATATTGAAAATATATTGATCAGATTCATTAAACAAAAGAAGATTACAATACATTATATAGAAAATAAACTAACCTAACCCTAACAACTAAACGGGCCTAAACAAGTGGCCGGACCTATAGGCCTTATTAGCTAACATACCCACCACCCTTTTGATCCACCTACAAGGTTAATCTTAGAGATCATAGTTATTCATGGTATCTCTTAAGTCAGGTTAGCACTTGGACTGTGTCTGGCCTGTTCTGACACTTGCATGCCATATGACCTGGTTTGCCACAATTGGAATAAGTGAATAGATCCGAGTCATTCGTAATAGGGTGTTGTTGCTGCTTATATTGGTTCCTTCCCGGATTCCAATTTTGTTGATTGTTAGGTTACTTACGGTTTTGGGTCGGTTTGCAGTCTTGATTCTTGAAGTTTTTGCCATTTGGTTTCAGAACAGCAGTAGATCTTTTTTTAGTGTTTTTGTTATTAGTAGAAGCACTTCATGTTTCTGGTCTTGTTTATGAGCTTCATCCTCAATGCGAAGGCGAGTTGATCAGACTTTATAATGAAAATACTTTTGTTTTGTGCCTGAGAACATTCTTAAAAAATTTCCAAGGCGGGGGTATTTTATCAATAATAACAGCAACTTGAAATTATTCGTCTAAAGACATACCTTCAGAGATGATTTCACGAGCTACCTTTTGAAGCTCATGGGATTGCACCACAACTGACACTTGAGATAGTGGCTCACAACATACTTCTTGGTTCCAACCTCTTCGGTATCATATTTCTTATGCAACGCCTCCCATAGCTTATGTGCAGTAACATCATCAGAATTGTAGTAGTCATAGAGATCATCAGACAACACACTCGAAATAAAGTCTTTGCACATAAAATCATTCTCGGTCCAATCTTGCAATGCTTTAGTTTGTCTCTCTTTTTCCCATAACTCAGTGGTTTCAACAACAACTGGTTTTGTTGGGAAGTGAGTGCAGATGCAACCTTCTTCATGGTGAGAAAGACAACATTATTTGTTTCCATCGTTTGAAGTGAACGCCCTCAAAACGAAACGGCTTGTTGATATCAGCAACAACAACACCAGAGACATCATCGGTAGACATGTCATTCGTCATGGCAGAATTGAAGCGTCTTAAAAATTTTGAAGCAAAATAGAACACTAACCAAAATACCGAATGAAATATAGGTTGAGTCGCGGACTAGGTGCTCTCTATAAAACGTCCGCGGTCTGCCGAAAATTGTGCAAGCAGACTATCAACCCCGACTTCCCTAGGATAAAACAAGACACCGAGTATCTCTGTTATGGGTCTTTACTGCACAATAGAGATCCGAAAAAAAGGGCACTTTTTTACTGCTTGGAAACTCACAGAACTTTAAGTGAATGAAGAGGAGAAGTATATTATGTGTGGTTAGTTCAGTAGGGATTTTATAGGCACAAATCCTAACCAAAAGAGTTTTGGGCTAAAATAGTGGGGGGATAGTTCAATCTTTTTAAAGAAATAAAGTCATGACTTATTCATGAAGACTTGGTATTTAGGAAAATATCCAAATATCCTTTCTTTTTCTTTTATAATATTAATTTTTAATAATTCACAAAACTATGTTTTAACATATATAATCAAAGAAATAAAGACATGACGTGGAAAGAAAGAAAAAAAGTTATGACATGTCCAACTTAACATTCATTCACAATGTCTAGGTAATTTCCATCATATTTCCACTGTCTTTTGTTTAGCGTATGTGTGTATCACCAAATAGCTTAGATATATTTGTCTTTAACCAGTCTGTTATTTCTAGCAGGTTAGTTTGTGACAAAGCGGATTGGTGCTTGTGTCCATTTGATGTTAATGTTTTGGCGAAACTCTGTCTTATTTTAAGATGTAAGTTTTTTTTTTTTTTTAATTATCATAATTTGTGTTCATGTCTCTTTTATACCTTTTGTTTTGTTCGCATACAATATTTCCCAGCACTGATTTTGTTTTGCTTGCTAAAATCTATATGTAATTATACTTGTGGTCCAAGAGGATCTACGGGTTTGGAAATCTCTGCTGTCACACTAAAATTGGCTTTTTGCAGGTCAAGGATCAACGACAATCATATAAGCAAGTTACCAGATGAAGTTTTAGCCAAAATCCTCTCAGTTTACCCTCTGGATTCTGGATCAAAAAGTGTAGCTCTGCTTACAGGTTTATGGAACAGACCTTGTGTCATCATCAAGCATGAAGGAAAAACATCTAAACATGACTTTGAATATGTAGTTGTCAAATTTCTTGTTAATTTTGATAGAAGTAATCCTCTAAGAATGCCAAGAAGGCTTGAATACCATTTTAATCAAGGGTTGATCCTCAAAGCGAGAATCGGGTTAAACAATAACCTGACTCTTGATTTTTCCGAAGGAAATCAAGATTTCTCAAAAAAGTATTGGTGGAATGTTGGGGTGAATTCCAAAGGAGGTCTCTTATTTAACTTTTGTTTCAAGACCCTAAAATTAACTTCAGTTAATTCTTTGAATTGTGCATTTGTTGCGTCTTTGATCAGAAAGTTTCAAAATGTAAAGAGCTTGATCATTGAGAAGTCTAATGGTTTGGTATTAGGAGTTGATTCTCTTACTAAGCTAGTGAATCTAACTATTCAAGATTGTGATCTTGACTCTCTGTTTGTGGATGCTTTGGAGCTCAAATCTCTTCGATATAGCGGGTTGTTAAGCCGGTTTAGGTTCTATAAAGTAATGGCTTTGGAAGATGTAATGCTTGATTTCAAATTAGGTTCAAGTTCCTATGGTGTGAAGGAAAGGTTTGACTATGCAGGCATAAGATCGATTACAGATGTCAGAGTACTTACACTTCATGGATGGATGTATAAGGTAATACAAATTTTCAATAGCTAACCAATCAAATTTGTGCTAATATCTAACTATTCTGTTTCTTGTAGGGAATTTTTGAACCATGGCTGCGTTTAACGAAACATTTCACATTAAGCAAACTCGAGGACTTGTGGTGGATTGATAGTTGTATGAATGATAATAACATCAGTTCATTATTTTATTTCTTGAAGTTGTGCACTTCTCTCAAGAGGTTGTTCATAACGGTAAGTTCCGTTTTGTGTTTCAAAAATTTTGAATTTTTTGTCATAGATGGTTCTTGGTTAATGGGTACCTTTTACTTCAATAGTAAGCAATTAAAACTTACAGATTGACCCTCGGCGCACCTCATCCCCAAAGCCATCTGAAAGGTACCATAAACGCTCCAAATTCGTTCAAAAGGGGAAATTGAACAAGCTCGAAATAGTGAGAGTCGATGGGTTTTCTAGTGAAGAAGATATTATCTCGTTCAAGGAGCATTTGATGAAATTTTTTAAGGCTGAACCTTATGTTATAGAAGTGAGGCCGGGAATGCAATCCAGGAGGTTGATAAGCATGGCAGTGGAATCAAATAATCCTTCAAAGTTTTCTTACAAGTTTTTGGATGAAGTTGAAGATAACATAAGTTTGTGTTTGAAGCATCCTCATATGCCATAACATGTATCTTTTGCTTGTTCTTTTCTATGTTTCGTCAACAATGGATTGTAATCTGAGGGTTGAAGTTATTGATACATTTCCTATTGTTCAAGGATAATGCAAGTAATCTGAGGATTGAACTTATGAGCTATATCTTTATTTCACGAAAATTTACCTCACTAACACTTACTCCTTATATGATTTTAAGCTATAGCCAACATGCATTTTTGGATTAATTTTGTTACAAACAGAGTTAAATTAAGTTCAACTATGGCCGATAAATGCTTCATCAAGATGGTAATAGCATTTGCTGTTTCTTAACAGTTGCAAAATAAACATGCCAAATAATAAACCATCACTGATCAAACCATTTTTTGCCTATAATTGATGGGGTGTTTGTTTCGGCTTATATGTTTTCAGGCTTATTTTGACACTTGTGCCCTTATATAAGTTTATTATTACCGTATAATAGAGTTATATAAGCCCATAAGTCTCAAAATAAGCCAGAAAATTAGGCTTATAAATTACAAGCCAAAATCAAATAAGCTCATAAGCCCACATATAAGCCAAAACAAACACCCCCTTAAAACCTCAGATTACGAATAATAGATTAAACAAAAAAAATCATGAATCTGTGATTCAAAAAACAATAAAAAGTAAGATAAACATCCTCGTTCTATTTCATAATCGGATAGTTACATTAGCATAAGATCCATTAACTAAAACCAACAACAAAACAAGAAGTTTTGCTAAAACTATTTCCATAACATCAAATTTATGCCTTCTTTGGAGTTTTCTTTGGCGACGGCTTGGTCTTCTCGCCCTCAACGACAGCCGACTTCTTAGGCAAAAGCACAGGGTTAATGTTGGGTAAGACGCCACCACTAGCAATAGTAACACCAGCAAGCAGTTTCCCCAATTCTTCATCGTTCCTCACCGCCAATAGCAAATGCCTTGGGTTAATCCTTGTCTTCTTGTTGTCTCTTGCAGCATTTCCAGCCAATTCCAAAACCTCAGCAGCAAGGTATTCAAGGACAGCAGCGAGATAGATAGGAGCACCAGAACCAGTCCTCTGAGCGTATCTTCCTTTCTTCAAAAACCTTCCAATCCTTCCCACGGGAAACTGAAGCCCTGCTTTCACTGATTTCGTAACCGCCTTCTTTCGCTCTCCGGCTCCCTTGCGTCCTCCGGCTCCCTTTGTCTTTCCTGATTCCATTTTTTGGAATTTGAGTTTTGAAAATGAGTTTGAATTTGCTTTTGAGATTTGAAAGTGTGTTTGGTGAGAAATGAGAGGGAAGGTGTGGGTTTATATAGTGTGTGGGAGTTTGACAGGTTGGCGATCCGTGTGAGTGTGTTTTTCTTTTGGCCGTTGGATGGGATGGGATTAGATGAAGGGCTGATCGGATGGTTGTCAGGTTTGACATGCTGGCGATCCGTGGGTTTGTGTGTGAGATTGTTTCATTACATTTATTTTTTACACAAAATGGAGCCATTTTTTTTATTGCTATGTAGATCTCAAAACTATTCTCCACTATTTTATTTCGGATTGTTTTAAAATAATTGTCCACTTATAAAAGAAATGAGAATTTAGTTCGATTTTACCATCTTACCCTCACTTGAGGTTATTATTAAAAACATTAAAGAAGTTTTAAATTAATTAATTAATGATAGAATTGTCATTCTGCAAAATGTAAGAAAAAAAACTGTAATGATGATGTTTTTTCTTAAACTGTGTTTTTGTCTGTGGACAATAATTTTGAGACAGAAGGAGTAATTAATTGTGTGTACTAACGGTTTGGTTTTCAGGTTTATGGCTATATGGTTTGAGTTCATCGGTTTAAAAATTTTAAAAGTCAAAACTAACACCAAAACAATAATAAAACGAATAAAACCAAACCATAAAGCAAATTAGAATTCGGTTTGGTTTCGGTTTAAACTAATAAAATCAAATTCAAGTGAACTTCAAAATATAATTAGGGGTGAGCATCGGTTCAAAACCGAGCACAACAGACAAAAAACGAACCGAACCAAAAATCGACTTTAAGGAAAATATGAACCAAAAACCGAACCGAGTAGACAGTTTAGACGTATTTTTCTTGGTTTTAACACAAACCGAACCGAGTAAAACCGAAACCGAAAACCTTAAATATACAAAACCGAAAATGGTCGGTTCGGCTCGATTTTCGATTGGTTTTGCTCAGCCCTATAATATGCAAGTCAAAATAAAAGACCTAAAAGTTCAAATAAAAATAACAAATCAAAAGGTATAACTTTTTTGTGATTTGCTTCGAGAAAGGGATGATTCATTTTTTTAGTGACAGAGTAACGGATGATGAGTGAAATAATGGTAAGAGTAAATATGTTATATGTGAATTTTAAGGAATTAAGTAGGTAAACTTTTGCTCTTAGTCTTGGATATGCATCAATGATTAATTTGAGGAGTGATTACTTTAAAAAATATTATAAAGTATTAGGATTGTTAGTTAAGATGATAAGATAGAAAATATGTATATAATGTTATTTTAAATATTTTTATGCAAATAGAGATATTCGGTTTTTTCGGTTTGGTTTGGTTTGGTTATATTTTTGTCAAACCATAACCAAAGCAATCACCAATTAATACTTCGGTTCGGTTTCAAAGCAGAACACACACCAATTAAAATTTTCGGTCTGATTTTATTCGGTTTCGGTCTGGTTTATTTTTTGGTTTGTTCGGTGTCAAACCAAACACTTAACACCCCTAAAGTAATAAAAAAAATTACATGTGCATGCATTACTTAAACTTGAAATGCTTAAAATTTAGGTAATGTTGATTGTTATAATACAACTTAAATGCTTAAATGACAAGTTTTATTATTTAAAAATACCCCTTAAACTTAAAATACCCTTTATTAATAATGGTAACAAAATCTAACATAAATCTTGTCTAATACTTAAATTTTTATCATTTTTTCGTTTATAACTCATATATTTTTTCTCGCGATGACTACAAATTAAACTTGTACGTGTTGCATTGAGGGTCACACCAAAACCACAAATTCACGTTTATAATTATTTATCATTATACACAATCGCTTTGTGCGGGTATTCGTTTGAAATAACTTATTGTGGAGAAAAGAGTAAATATCACATTCTATAATTGTATTACTTAAATTTCAATTAATGTTTTGGTTTGTATGTTGACTCTAAAAAAAGGTTGACAATAGCTTGGAAGAAAACCTTTTGTGCTTAATTTGTATGTACAACAAGCTTATTAATTTGTATTGATTAAACTTAACGTTTTAGTGTACTGAATGGAGGGAACGTGCTTCCTCCGTTATATATAGTTTAGATAATAATTTATCGCGTTGGGAAGGCAAAGAAAATTCATGAATGTAAAGCTTGGATCAAGACGTTTATTCATGAACATCATTTAGAAGCGGTCATATGAACGAAAATTGTGTGTTGGGTGAACACATGTTAAGAAAAACGTGTGTTGGATAAAACGTGAAATGATGTAACACGCGCCATCATACCTGTAGACGGACGACATATGCGGTCGTGGAAGACCCGTCATGTTAATATGACTGGATCATGAGACTTGCGAAAAAAAGCACAATGTGTTTCGAGGTAATAATGTTGAAAGGTATGACATCACGAAACAACTTCAAAATGTATGATATATAGCATGGTAAATATCTCGTAATATTTGTAAAAATATATAACTTCAATCACAAAACACCTCTATAATCACCCAACCAGACATCCCTTGGTGATTTTATTAGTCAACTCAATAGTACAGATGACGAGTCCACAAACGTGTGCTCACCTTATAATACAATAGAAAACGTATATTAGCCTTACTAGTTTGTAAAACTGGCATCTTACACATGAATTGGACTAGCTATGAACACTGCGTGTGATGACATCAAATAACGTCTATTTTATAGCATCATTTGTCCCACGATATTAACTCATTTTGTATAGTTATTGTAAAGAATTGTTACTTAATCGTTTATATTTGAGAATTATAGTAATTATGGAGTAATTGGTGAAACATAGCAAAAGACGCGCATTCTGGAGCTTAAATGAAGATATTTTGAAGATTATTATTCTGAAGACCAATAAGTCGTATCTATCAAGAAGATACAGCGTATCCGTGCCTGCATTCACCAAATACCACAGAGGAATAAAGACAAATACGCCGTATCCAGATGACTCAATACGTCGTATTCAAGATATGGAATCAATATAATATTCTGGAAGATATCAAACGTTGTCCCTACTCCAAGAAAGCTTAAATGTGTCGTATCCAACCCATTTGATACGCCGTATTGAACCGACTTCCAGACCCTATAAATAGAAAACTCAAAAATGAGTTTTAAGTGTGCTAAATTATATTCTCGATACCTAAACCACAAAAGTCAATTTTCAGAGGAGAAAAAGAGCAGAAGAGGTCGAGCAACGTATTCAATTCCATAGGAGACATAGTGTAATTTCATATACTTTTGTAATCATTCAGTTTTTGGTATCATTCGTTAACTCGGTTAGTTTACCTTGGCTAAATTATTACTCTTGTATTTATTATGACGTTTGAAGGCTAATACCTTCGGGTATTAGCCATTATTATGAAGATTTGAATGTTTGGTATTTGTTTATATCGATTTCTTGATTTATCGTTGTATGTTTGTTTATGTTTATCAATTTATACTTGTTTACGCGCTTTTGTATGCGACCTATCATTCAACTAGATCTAGGAAAGTGGATCTAGAGTCCGAGATAGATCTCCATATAGTAATTTATACACCTAGAATAATAGTTACACAAGTATTGTCCTTCTAAGTCTGTGTCTAGGATACGCTTCGGGCTTAACTAGTTAATTGGATATTGCCAATGGTTTATTGATCGTGTTGACTAGCAGGTGACCTAGATAATTCAACAAATAACGTTATGATTCCATTGGATAGTTAGACAAGTGGACTACTAGTGTATAGATTTCCATTAAGCGGTAAGTGGGTAAAGTCTCTATGAGCTAGGGTTTAACAAGATCACAATTGCTTTAATCCCTAAGATAGATTATAATCAGCAAATAAGGATGCTTTATGCGGATGCTTTAATTGTGACAGAATTAATGTGTCTAGGTCTTAGGATGATGTAACGCCTAAGTCTTAAGAATGATATGCCACCTCGAGAGAAGAAATCATTGCACTTAATAAACAAACCAACGTTCTAATCGGATTAATAATGGTTAATACAGTTTTCTTATATAAGGTTCGACCGCTCTTTTATCTTTTGTCTATTAGCTTGCGTGGGTAACAGTGTCTTGAATTGATTGTAGTCACCAACCAAACCGTGCCAGTCTCTCAGGCTGAAAACCCCCCTTTTCCCATTAGAATTAGGATTTAGACTGACATAGGTTTAACAAGGGATAGAATAGAATTAACATAGATTAGATACACCAGATAATAATAAATTGATAGATTTAACCTCGCTCTCTATTGTGACACCCTACTGTACATGAAATACTACCGATCTGGTACATTTCCTGTTAAAGTGTTGTTTATTGTGGTGAAGTTCGGCAAAATATCTAATTTAAAGACTTGAATCAATACAAAAAACAACCCTACACCTACAACACATCAAGTTTTTGGTTGGCCACTGTTTGGGATGAAAATAATCTGATTTTTATTTTGATATTTTGGTTTAACATAGATTTAGATCTGACCCTTAGGATTAGTGTATATTCTTCTATATTCTATAATATTTGTATATTATCTTTAATTGTTTGCTTGTATATTTGTGTGTTTAATTGTTTGCGTATTTAATTATTTTCTTAATACACTGTTTCTGGCCGACTGATTTGTAAAAAAAAGGGTGGGGTGTGTGATAAATTAGTGTTATGAATGGAAAAAAATTTTTTAATAAAAAAATTTTTTTTAAATTTTATTACGGTGATGGGTTTAAAAGAATAATTTTATTTTTTTTTTTTTATTAAATAATATTATAGAATTTTTTTTAAGAAATTTTAAAAATAAATCAATGAATTAAAAATTTTATTAATATTAAAATTATAAAATAAATATCTAAATCTAATCCCTCTGAATATGGCGTATCTAGTATCTCTGTCCAATACATCATATTTATCTCAACAGATTAATACAGCGTATCTACTTCCATTGGATACGGCGTATCCTACTGATTGTTTATCCCTTGTTTCAGGTAGTGCATGACAAGGAGTTCAACAAACGAACTATACACACCCTACAAAGATCCTGAATGAGAATTTCGATCATTAAAGAAACACTTCAAGTCACTTAGCCTTGACGAATTGAGATCTCTAGATTTTAATCTACTTTCTGACAAAGAATACTCAAAGGAAGAAGAATAAGAAGCAATGGCAGAAACAATGGAGCAATACATGAGCAAAACCTATACGGACTATGGATCGGGAGTCGCTAGGCCTAAAATTGATAACAAATATCAATTTGAACTAAAAGGACAATTTCTTAAGGAGCTTCGAGAAAACACATTTAGCGGTTTGGATAATGAAGATGCTAATGAACACATTGAGAAAGTTCTCAAAATAGTTAACTTATTCCATGTTCCTAACATCACTGTAGATCAACTAATGCTCCAAGTCTTCCTGTAACCTTAACCTGGGAGCACAAGCCGTTGGCTAAAAATGAACCAACTGGTTCAATCAAAACTTAGGAAGATCTTAAAACTAAGTTTTTAAACAAATACTGCCCACCTGGTCGAACTGCGAAGAAAATGTAGGAAATCAACAACTTTCAGCAAGAGCTAGATGAAACCCTTTATCAAGCATGTGAGCACTTTAAGGAACTCTTGATGAAGTGTCCTCAACAATATTTGACTGAGATGCAGGAGGTGATTTTGTTCTACAATGGTTTGGATGTTCTAACATGACAGATTCTTGACTCAAGAGGTTGCCATACTGACTAAAACTGCTAGCAGATGCCAAAAACACCATCTAAGAAATGGAATGAATACTCTTAAAAATTGCACAATGGAACGTCAGAGGAAGAAGTACTGAGACTTCTGACGGATTAGCTGCTATACAAGCACAATTAAAAATCTTGGAAGAGAGATCAAGAAAGTGAATGAAAAAGTTTATGCTGCTCAGGTTGGATGTGAGCAATGTAAAGGACCCCATTACACCAAGGATTGCCCACAAAAAGAAGAAGGGAAAGCCTAGAAAAGCTTAAACACGCAATTGGTGTACCTTTCAATGTGGGGATATATAGAGCACTACTCCAAGTGTTTTCCCATTAGAATTAGGATTTAGACTGACATAGGTTTAACATAGGATTAGAATATAATTAACATAGATTAGATAACCAAGATATTAATTAAATTGATAGATTTAACCTCGCTCTCAGTGATCGACACCCTACTTACCACGAAACTACTACCGGTCGGGTACACTGCCCGTTAAAGTGTTGTTTTTGGTTGAGTCGGCAAAATATAAATTTAAAACTTGAATCATATAAAAACAACCCTACACTACAACACATCAAGTTTTTGGCGCCGTTGCCGGGGAGTGAAAATTAATCTTGATTTTTATTTTGATATTTTGGTTTTTAACATTAGATTAGATCTAACCCTTAGGATTAATGTAATTTAGATTAGTGTATATTCTTGTATATTATGTATATTTGTCTTTAATTGTTTGCTTGTATATGTTTGTGTGTTTAATTATTTGTGTATTTAATTGTTTTTCTTGAATACATTGTTCTGATCGACAGTTTAATACGGCGTATCTAATTCCACTAAATACGGCGTATCCAGTTTTCTGTCCAATACATCGTATTCATCTCAACAGATTAATACGTCGTATCCACTTCCATTGGATACGGCGTATTGATCAGCTGATAAAATTCCTTTCCATTATCGAATTTTAAGGCAATTTTTTTTCAACACCTTTCTCAGCTGGTTATACTGATAATTTTATGGATATTTTTCAGTAAGAATGACTAAGGTTATCATAGGAGAGTTCGAGAAAATTAAGGACGTTAAGGTCGAAGATGTTCCACTCACTTGCAACACACCACTTGAAATTTTCAACATGGAAATCAGCCGATTAAGCGGGATGGATAATGATTTATTCACTTATGAAGTAGAAGTTGCTAACATCCCATGTAACTTGGTAATGGATGATGGTTCGGAGGATGAATCTGATGATGATATGGGATATGATCCGTATGATGTTGCATTTATTGAATGGTTAAGGTCAACAAATTTCAACTACAAGACGATGGATCAATATAATATGAGAGCACTATGGATTTACTAGATCAGAGGAGATGATGAGGTAGAGCTCGCTGATGAGGAATCTTCTAATAATGAAGATGAAATTGCTGAAGTCTTTAGGATCGACACTAATATATTTGACTACGAGACACCTATCTGTTCAGCATTCAATGAATTTAATTATCTTCTCAAGATAGATCCGGACTTACTTACAAAGGATATTATGGGGTTTAAGACCTATGAAGACTACAAAGATGACTGGATCTACGAATGGAATAAGGATGTACCATGGGTTGATAAGAAACCATGGACTGACACTGGAGTTTCGACATAACCGAAACCAGTCAAACATACTTGCAGGCCTTTCAACTATAAAACTGGGTGTTCATAATGGCCAACGTGTAACTGGAAAGAAGATGGTTACTGTAATGGAGGAAACTTACCAGGAACTTACTTTATTGAAAACCAACTCCATTATCAAGATTACGAGTGGTATGAAGCTTTGGAAGATTATGAACTTAAAGATGAAGCTTTAAGAAACAAAGCTATCATGGATGGAGTTATCAACGATGATGATGAGTCATGTTACAAGCTAAAGAAACGATGGGACATATATACAAACTATGATGATACTTATGAGACTAATCATGAAGATGATGGAAGAAACGAATTATGTAAGATTTATGAACCAACGATGTGCAATATCCGAAGATTCAAGATGATCAAGTATTCATTTGGGCAAGACGAGGAGTATGTTGCTGTTAAAGAAGATGAATACGACAATTTGGCAAAAACAAGTAATGATGCATGTCGTGCGTACCAAGAGATCTTTCGTATTATGGACGAAGGATGGACGGTGACTAGAGCAACATAAAAAGAGAAGCTGAATAAAATTCTAACTTAAAGACTTCGCTGTAAACAAAAGTGCTTCCCGGGAGACAACCCGGAATGTTATTTAATTTTGTTATCGAGTCTGTCTTCCCAGACTTCAATACGGCATATCCGCCCCATACCATTCGGCGTATTGAATGTCTGGACGTTATCAGTCTTTATTTTTCATGCACTTTAAAAACATTATTGTCAGTTATACGAATACTCTGTATTTATCTATTTGATACGCCGTATCCACAGTCTGACCCATATTTAGTTTGTTTTAGTTTAGTTTAAATTAACCTTAGGTACCAAGATAAGAATGCACCTGTTTTTCATATATTTTACACAGGACCTCGTGAAGGAAATATCGACAAACATTGGTGGAGAATTTACGAATCTGGAAATCTTAAAGTGCTGGAGTCTTGAAACTTCAAGACGGCTGTTCAACACACGATCTTGCTTATAAACGCAAATTGGATAATCTACCGAGTAAATATCAGGGAATTTCTCATTCTAATTCTTTTTAATTCCCGTATTTAATGTTTTATATATACAACGAGGACGTTGTATAATTCAAGTGGAGGGATGGAATTAGAATGTTTACTTGTCCTAATTTGCACTTCCCCTATTTTTCCCCCCCCCCCCCTCCCCCCCCCCCCTTAATTAAAAGCTTAAATTATGCTCAAATTTAAAAAATTTTCAAGCATACTTTTGTGAAATTACATGTTACATAACCCGCACACAATAACCCTTGTTAGATATTGTAAGAATTTAACCTTTCCGTTTCCAAATGTTTACCCAAATTCCACAAAATATGAGTGTGCCGGTGATGTTGTAGACTTTAGAACTTGGCTTGGTATATCTATTCGAGACCATAATAATGAGTATTATAGATTTAATTGGAGTAACTTGTTTAAATTGGTAAATCTTAGGATTACAACCAAATCGCCTATACATGTTGTTTATTAACTAACTACACCGGT
This sequence comes from Tanacetum coccineum, assembly GCA_026074375.1. Classification (NCBI taxonomy): domain Eukaryota; kingdom Viridiplantae; phylum Streptophyta; class Magnoliopsida; order Asterales; family Asteraceae; genus Tanacetum; species Tanacetum coccineum. The sequence goes on from BQNB010051879.1 coordinate 17,639, forward strand.
TAGTTAACCTCCTGTTAAAACCCTTCCACTCTCATCTTTAGAGTGAAGATCCACTAGAACAACCCGTGGAACCAATCCTTTAGGAATTTACACCAATTATTTGTTTTGTTACACCCTTACACCTTAACCTACCATGTTAGATTAAGTTTAATTTACAGTTGCTAGTTGCTTAAAGTGTAAAGTTTGTATTTCCCGAGTCTTGTGTCATTTTCTATCTTTGGTACGGTTGGAAATTTGCACATTGCAAATGGGAATGTATATTAGTAGTCAAAGCTCATGTGATTTTACTACCGTCACAATTTATGGTGAATCCGAAGAACGAAGAAATTACCGAAGGAATTATCCGGAATTATTATGATCGTGAAGATGGTGAAACTACACCGAGATTTGAAGTATAGTTATGAAAAAAAATCGAAAAAATGTGAAAAATTGCAACAAAAAAAGAGAGAAAGAAAGTTTGATGATAATCGTTTCGCAAAAGAGCATTACCGAAGGAATTATACGAAGGATCGATCATTCGTTGATACGTCGACAAAAATCAACGATGTAGAGTATTGTACAAAGTGGAAGATATCGCCACTTACCTTGTAGAGTATGTAAAGTTTTGGGATGATTGGGAAGTTGACCGTTATGGGAACGCCAACTTAGGTTGTTGTTTTTGATCTATGATCAAGACGTTGTAAATAGTAGTGTCTTTATCATAATAACGGTCGGGGAAATAAGTGTCTAGCAACTTGTATCTTAGTCTTAATCTATTTGTTTCTTGAATTTTATTTAACAACAATTTACTTCCCTCTCACCTGATGATTAGCCGTTGGTTTTACTCGAACGTGGATGTGATCGAGCGTGTATGTCTATCCCGTGGATTCGGGTGTGTATGCATGTCTCAACTGCCTCGTTGGTTTACGACTTTTGGTGAAAGTTAGAAGGTTCCTACCCTAAATTACTCTACTAGTCCTAATCTTTAGCTTTTTCGAGGTGGGAATGAGCAGTCACATATGTCTATCCCGGCGATTCGGGTGTGTACGTGTGGTCTTTGTCGTCCTCCTGGAATATTAGTATCGATGAAAGATTAGTTAGAGTAATCAACCGTACGCCTTTCCATATAAAAACCCATATTTACCCTTATAAACTTGTTACTCCTTGGCTTTAGTGGTGGAGATGTGTATCCTTGCCAAGCTTATGATAGAATACTCGTCACGACCGAGCAATTGAGCGACTTAGTACATTTACCACATAGATTAGTTGAGGATTTTCATGTTTTTCGTATTCCTATTTTGTGGGTGTTTGTCTGTGTACATGTATATTAATCAAATAAATGCTTTAAAGGAAAATATCCTTAGGGATATATTTTTATAGACTTCTAAAGGCTACTTGAGGACAAGTAGGATTTAAGTGGGGGGATATTTGATGACATCAAATAGTATCTAATTTATAGCATCATTTATCCCATGATATTTGTCCATTTTGTATAATTATTGCAAAGAACTGTTACTTAATCGTTTATATTTGAGAATTACAGTAATTATGGAGTGATTGGTGAAACTTAGCAAAAGGCACATATTCTGGAGCTTAAATGAAGAAATTTTGAAGAATACTGTTCTGAAGACCAATGCGCCGTATCCATCACGAAGATACGACGTATCCATGCCTGCATTCACCAAAGACTATAATGGAATAAAAGTCAATATGCTGTATCCAGAGAAGCTTAATATGTCGTATCCAAGATATGGATGGAATATAATATTCTAGAAGATATCAAGCGTGGTCCATACTCCAAGAAACCCCAATACGCCGTATCCAACTCCTTGGATACGCCGTATCGAACCGACTTCCAGACATTAGAAATAGAAGACTCAAAAATGAGTTTTCAGTGTGCTAAATCATATTCTCGATACCTAAACCACAAAATTTGATTTTCAGAGGAGAAAAAGAGCAGAAGAAGTCAAGCAAAGCTATCAATTCCATAGGAAACAACTTATAATTCCGTATACTTTAGTAATCATTCAGTTTTTGGTATCATTCGATAACTCAGTTAGTTTACCTTGGCTAAATAATTACTCTTGTATTTATTATGACCTTTGAAGGCTAATACCTTCGGGTATTAGCTATTATTATGAAGATATGAATGTTTGGTATTTGTTTATCTCGATTTCTTGGTTTATGGTTGAGTGATTGTTTATGTTTATCAATTTATACTTGTTTAGGCGCTTTTGTATGTGACCTATCATTCAATTGGATCTAGTAAAGCAGACCAAGTGGATCTAGAGTCCGGGATAGCTCTCCATATAGTAATTTATACATCTAGATTAATAGTTACACAAATATTGTCCTTCCAAGTCTGTGTCTAGGATACGCTTAGGGCTTAACTAGTTAATTGGACATTGCTGATGGTTTATTGATCGTGTTGACTAGCAGGTGACCTAGATAATTCAACAAGTAATGTTCTGATTCTATTGGATAGTTGGACAAGTGGACTACTAGTGTATAAATTGCCATTAAGCGATAAGTAGGTAAAGTCTCTATGAGCTAGGGTTTAACAAGATCACCATTGCCTTAATCCCTAAGATAGATTATAAATAGAAAATAGGATACTTTAAGCGGATGCTTTAATTGTGACAGAATTAATGTGTCTAGGTCTTAGGAAGAAGTAACCCCTAAGTCTAAGAATGATATGCCACCTCGAGAGAAGAAATCATTGCACTAGATAAACAAACTAACGTTCTAATCAGATTAATAATGGTTAATATAGTTTTCTATTATAAGGTTTGACCGCTCTTTTATCTTCTGTTAATTGACTTGCGTGGGTTAAAGTGTCTTGAGTTGATTTTAGTCACCAAACAAACCGTGCTTGTCTCTCAGGCTGAAAACCCCCCTTTTCCCATCAGAATTAGGAATTAGACTAACATAGGTTTAACATAGGTTTAGAATAGAATAGAATTAACATAGATTAGATAACCAAGATATTAATTAAATTAATAGATTTAACATCGCTTCAAGTGTTCGACACCCTACTTACTACGAACCTACTACTGACCAGGTACACTGCCTGTTAACGTGTTGTTTTGGTTTAGTCGGCAAAATATAAATTTAAAACTTGAATAAGTAAAATCATGCATACAATGACATCACATCAACTGATTCCTGAGGATCCACAGCCAGATGTACCTAGAGTTGCTATCCCGAGAGCCCAGAGAACATCGTTGCCGGACTTGTACGAGATGATGGGTAGTATGGAGATACGTCAAGGAGCGATTGAGAGGATGGCTTGTAGGCAGTCGTATCATTTGGATAGGTATGCTGGGGTATTCGAGCACATGGCTAAGGTTTACAATGTTTCATTGCAGTGAGCTTACAACCCACCTGGATATGCTCAGCCGCTATATGATCAGTATTATCAGCAGTACCCATCGCAACAACAGTCACAGCCAGATGATGAGTAGTGTCGAGACGACACGAGTGGCATGTTTTGGGTCACAAATGTTTTAAAAAATTTCCTTAAAATCATTATTATTATTATTATTATTACTATGGTATGTAAAATGCCTATGTTGGCATTCAAACAATACTTTCTACTATTAATTAATTAGGAATATTATTATTATTATTTGTGTATGCTATGCAGTATTTATATTTGTAACAGAAAAAGAAAAAAAGAAGGGCACAAGACGATATGAAGCGAAGATTCAAGTAATCCATCATATATAAGGAAGTATTATTTTACTTTCCCATTTTATCTTTCTCTTTAATATTTCACATTACGGACAATGCTCATATTAAGTATGGGGGGAGATAAACTGGAAAAGTAAAGCATTTTTTAAAAAATGAAAATTTTTGAAAATTAATATTTTAGTGATCACATACAAGCAATCTGACTCTGGATTGATAACATTACTAGCATATTTATACTATCTAGAAAAATTGTGAGAATTAGATATTAAGAATTCAGGTATCCACCTTTGATACCTAAGAAGATTTTTATCTTTAGCTTTCTCGAGTTAAGGTTTAAATGCAACTGCAAGTATCTCATCTGTCGTTACGGTTGTGTATTTGTAGTTTGTTGCCTTTTCTGGAGCATTGGTATCAATTTAAATTATATGAGTGTGCCGGTGATTTGTTAGTTCTAGAAATTATACCTAAAATCTTTACTAGACCGCAGTAGGAACATGTTCACGTGTTATAAACATTTTACTGATTAAGAGGTAGTAGAAATATAAATATAAGTATACAATAATTTTGTTCAAAAAGCTTTTTAATTAAATTATCTGAAATTTTATCCGTCCGAATTGAAGAGCGTAAATGTTGGTATCGTTATTATAATGAAGTGTGAAGGTTGCAAACTTTTAAGTTCGTTTGAAGTAGTGTGCTTGTCCTAAGTATAGGGGAAAGCAAGTTTCCCCAAGTGAAAGGGAAATAAGGCCAAATAAACCAAAGTCTGAATCAAAAAAAAGGAAGAGTGATGAAGTGAAAGAAATGTTTGTTACATTTACGGATAAAATGGATTACGATTTTATTATAAACCTTTTTCGACAATATATAAAAATAATATCACTAAATAAATTACATCTTTTGATGTTTATGTTTGGTGCTTACGCCATGTCGGTGAAGTTTAGTTTCCTGTACAAGCCTATAGTAATTTGAACATTTCATGACTGCGCGTATAAGTGACTTCCGTTTACTATCCATTTCACTAAATTGAGCGAGTATGAAAATAATCTTATCTATAAAAATCCGTGACTTGCTTTGTTGCGTTATCTATGCTTGTGATCATTAATTTGTTTTTATTAAAATGAAATACTTTTGCTTTGATTGCTTGAGGGTAAGCAATAAGCTAAGTATGGGGGGGTTTGATAACGCTCCAATTATACATAAAATATCCCTCGAAAACATATGAAATATGTATATGTTAACGCATGAAATATTGCATATTTGGTTGTTTGTTGGTATAATAATTGTTTCAGGACCAAGAATGACGAAAAGGACTAAACGTGCAAAGATATTCTGTTAAATACACTAACGGTCATCAAAAGAAGGGTCTAGAAAAGAAGAGTTAATGTAAAAGAGTAAAATTGCAGCGCACTTCTATGAAGTGTGGCGGTTTTTAAAGCGGGTTAATACAATGTAATTAAATGACCAAGTACGGCGCACAATTTTATTTGTACGGCGCACTTCTGTTGCAGTTACTCTAAAATCATAAATGATTGCAATGATTGTGCAACTCTTTACTCCCTTAATTTCAGCAACTGAAGCACCATCTACAAATATAAAAGGGAACAAATTCTGTCAATTCATCCTTTCTTAACAATTCCTCGCGTCTCAAATCATCTCTAAGCTACTTAGGGATTTTTCTTAGCAAAGTTGTAAGGAAGTTCTTGGGAAAGGTTGAAGTATTCTTTGAATCTTCATAATTTCTAGGTTATAATCATACCGAAGGAAGATATTCAGGCCAAAGGTGGTGGAGAAGAAGTGTTACTAGTTGTAATTCCGGTTAAACTAGTGTTTAGATTAAGGAAGTTCTTGTAATAAACCATAACTATTTGCTATTGGAATCAGTATACACAATTATCCTTATTGAATATATTGTTTCTGACTCTATTGATGCTTGTATGTTTGATTGCTATGAATATGGAAGTATCCATTTAATTTTTATCAGGCTAATATGGAAAATAATGATAGACAAGCCTATCATTTTGCTTATGAATGTGATAATGATGAATTCGATGTTTAATTATCCGGATACTTGTTCTATGTTTGATTATTCATACTTAGTGGATATTGGTCGAAATATTCCACTAATATGTTTACATTTCACATCGTTTGTCTATGGCAATTCGATATTAGTCTTGTGAGAATTAACTAATAAAATGTCTACGAAACTGATATGAAAATGTTGTTTTAACACTTAAATCATATGTCTACGAACTTGAGTAAGGGATTATATCATCATTCCACTTTATAAGACTTGAATCAATCTTAAAGCATTTTATATATTGAAGATTAAAGGCCGAAAGGATTCTCTAATATATGAAATAGATAATTGTTTGAATGATTACCCATCTATTCATACTTTTATGCTTAAATTCATGCTTGCTTGATCATATGCTTGTTCATCATCATTATTCTTAGTCCAAATAAATATCATTTTAAATCTTGAAATATCTTGAATTAAACCTTTTATCTTTAGTAGCCAGAAACTCATTAAACGAAGATTGTGTGCATGCAGCTTGATCCAACTGAGTTATCCATGTTTAAGGATGTCGGTCGTCAAAAGTCTTTGTTGTGTGCCATTCACGATCAGGAGTTGGAGAACTTGATGGATTCCACTAATGTTCATTAACATTTTGTACCTCTCTTACAGGAGTTGCATCATCATTTCCTGTGTTGAACTCTTGATGTGATTGTTCTTCCAAATCATCAACCTTTTGACCATGCTCCTCTGCTTGAGCAGACTTGCCTGAAGATTTTGGTTGAGATCTGGATGCACCTTTGGAAGAACTTGTAGACTTGAACTCCTTATGTGTTAGTTCTTTGGATGACTCAGCTTCTTTGCCTGATCTCATTCTCTTCGACCCTCGGTTTGATCCAGCGAAGGGGTCTTCATCCTTGTCTTGATCATCTCGTCCTCTCTTAAGTGTGACAACATCACCATATGAGGTAAAGATATCTTTGTCTGAGTTATACGATTCGATCAATGCATTGTAGAGATTCTTCTGAACGTCTGACCTGTTCATTGATTTATTTTCTTCTATTTTGTCGATGAGAATCTTCTTTAACTCGAATTCTGAGAGATAAGCTGCTACTGCGTAATATGTCTGAGGTTGATTGGTTGATCTAACCAACACTTTAGCTCCTAGAGATTCTGTGACATACTTCTCAATCTTTGGCATGATCTTGGAGACTTAAACTTGAACCTGCTCCTTGATTATTGCCTTCATGGTTGAGTCTACATGATTAAGAAATTCTTGATTCTTAGCTTGAGCTTCTTCTCTGAGCTTGTTTGTTTGTAGCTGAACAGACACATCCACTGCTTCTTTCATATTGGAAGCAAGGTACGTATCAACAATGCCCGGAATTAAAGAGACAGCTTTAGAAAATTGACTTGTTTGCCTGAACTTAGAAATTTTAGATTCTAATGCGGATACCCTTTGATCAAACTGGAATAAGGATGCAAAGTTAGGAATTTCTGGCAAAGTCATTGTTGGATTAGTTGTTGTTGTTGTTGTGGAAGTTGGTGTTTGTTGTAGAGGTTGAATGTTGGGAATAGGTGGTCAAGGAGTTGTAATAGAAGAAGGTGTCTCTGCAGCAACTGAAACTAGTACATTGACGAGAGTATCTGACTGAGTGTCTTGATTTAAGGTTGAGTCAATGCCTGCATCTAGGGAAGGATTAATGAACTTTAACACAAAGTCTGATGAAATAGAAGAACTTTGCTGTTGCACTACTGGAGGCATAGTTGTTAGAGTCACATGAGTATCTTCTGTGTCTTGATTTGCTTGAGCATCAGTCATTTCAGCATCACTTCTTTCCAGGTTAATATTCAAATCTCTGTACATATCATCTTCTTCTTCTTCCTGTTCACCTTCCTTATCCTTATCATCATCATTTTTATATACTTCTTCTTTAGTGAGTTCATAGTCTGGTGGTGTTGACACTCTCTGATCAGAATACACTTCTTCTTCATCTGCTTTTTCTTCTTCCTGATCTTCTACTTTATAAGTTGACAAGTTTGGATGAGTAAGATCATCTTCGTCAATATCTGATTCAGTTTCTTCACTATCATCATTCTTGTCTGACTCTTCTTCAGCATCTTTGTCATCTTGACAAAATGTCTATAACACCCCGTGTTTTTGGTCATTGTACGACGTTAAGTAATTCACTATTGATTTTTAGCAATGTACGCGTTTGCTTTTAAATCGCAATCGTTAAGTTAAATCGCGTAAGCTAAAAATTATCGTTCAATGTAAACGGGCATCAAACGATTAAATGGATACATCAAGCAAGTGTTAAGTAATTATTTTGAGGATAATTATTAACTTTGTTCCTTTTTATTTTTATTGGTTACGTAAATTGGCTACGTTTCGCGATAAAATACGTTTAGGCATACCCGGAACCACCAAAACTTTTCTACGCTTCAACAAATACCCACTTTTATACCCAATACCCAAAATTTACTAAATATTAACATACATATACATATAGGGCCGGATTTGTGGTTTAAATACCAAAGAAATATGTCAAAAATTCTAGCAACTAGTTTTGTACAATATCAACTCATTAAGAGTTTTGTTTCCTTGACCACTTTTCCTAAAAACCCTCATCTTGCCTCATGACCTCACAATAGTGACTTTGACTAGTCCTAAATACTATATAATGCCTAACTAATGAAGAACACACATAGATAACATATTTACTTGGTGAAAACAAAGCAAAAACCTCTCATATACTCCCTCCTACCCACGGCAAGAAAACACCCCTCTAAATAATCCATATAAATTTTTATACAACACATACAAGTAATCACACATCATATCTAAGATACCTCAAGGTGATTTAAAGTATTGGTTAACCATTTACAAGTATTGAAACAAGAAAGGAAGCTAGGGTTTTATTTGAAAAGTTAGGGTTTTCTTGGTTGTAAAAGCTAGGGTTATAATCCAAACAAGGGTTTGGATTTTTTTAGTCATCATACTACATCTCATTAAGGTTATCTAAAACTCTTTATAAACTTACATTTGTTATTTTATGCATATATGAGTTCTATATAGTAAAATCACCATTAGGATGCTTTTAAACATGTATAAAGGATTTTTACTTGTTGTCATTGTTTTGTGCACTTTTACATAAGATATGTTGTTGTTGACATCATGTAAAAATAGATACATAAGTGTTTTACACTCTTGGTTAAGCATAAAAAGTGTATGTACAAGATTAGGGTTTTTAAGATTTATTTAAAAAGCTACAAGTAAAGGTGTTGAAAATAACTTACTAATCTTGTTAAGCTTGTTATCATGGACTTATGAGGACAAAAGATGGAGTATGGACATTATTATATGTATCATGTATGATAAATAAGGTTATGAAGACTTGTGGTAATTTACTTGGTTGAAAAGTATATAAAATAACTTATATAAACAAGTATACACATTAATTTCAAAGGGGCTGTTTTAATTCATGTATGATGACAGCCATATCATGTTTTAAAAGGAAGCATTTTATATGCCAAATAGAATTACTCGCCCTAAAGGTATCTGACCAAGATCACCTATTGACAATCCCGACAAGGTAATAATCCTTGATGTTTGGGACCTCCGAAACTAGTAAGCGCTACTAACCCGGATAGGGATAATTAGTCCCAATAGTTCTATTTACAACATTCGCGCTCACTTAACCAGTCATAGGTTAAGCAATTAAGGGTCGGATAATTAATCGGGCATTAGTGTTTTAATTTCCTACTTAGGCAACAGCGTAACATGAAAAAGGAAACGTAAAGTAACTGTAGTCCATAGTTTGAAAACAAGCAATGATTCCACACACCCAAAATAGTAAAGTAAAAGTCAGTAAAAACATGGGTTGATGAACTCACCTTAGCAGATGACAAAAGATAATCACCAAGTTAAAAGATGATATAGAAAATCTAGCCCGCGACCTAGAAATAATAACGCGTCTTAGAAACACGGAAAGCATGCCAAGAATTGCACAATATGTTCATCACCAAAAAACATCCATGTGTGTTTGCTTTAGTTTGATTATCAAATCATGACGAAATAAAATCATGTAGTTTTTCATTAAGTCTCGGCGTTTAATCAAAAATTACTATTTTTAGAAAGTTTCTATTTTAGGAAAGTTTTTAGTTCTAAGACGTTAATACCGTCCCCTATATTTGTTAAGTTTCCATGTTTTCAAAACGCACTAACTAGCCTTAATCGCTTAACTTCTATGTCCGTTTCGCTAAATTTTTATCAAACTTACTATTTTTAGTAACTTTATCGTTTTTCTTAAAATATGTTAATGACGTCTTTAAATGATATTAATCAATATATATGTGTTACTATATGTTTCACTAATATTTTAAAAGCTCAAAATATCTCGAAAGTGTCCGAAAACCCTTTTTACTATTCACATCAGCAACTATTCACTTGGTTTTGCCAAAAAATGTTTCAAGTTTCGTTTGACTATAACTTGGCTGTTTTAAATCTAATTTTAATGTGCGATATATGAAAAACTATCTATTCAAAACGAGCTCTTCAAAATCTACTTTTACGCCTAATGAAAACATTTTAGGTCGACAAAAACCTCAAAATCATTTCGGATCAGCAAGCACTTTTTGTCAAAAACGCAACCAAAATCCACCCAAACTTCACAATAGTACTTAGTCTATCCTAATCTCCATTCACAACTTAATCCACAACAAAACCACACCTAAGACTAACCTAATCCCTTCATTTCTATTGTTACAACTCTCATCCAACTCCCATCTCACTAAGAACTTAATATTTAACTAGTGAAATAAAGTAGCATCATTATTTATGAAATCTTGCTTTAAAATCTTTCAAAAATGAAAACACAACATATGGATGTATGGATCTTTGAACATATAAGAAGAACATGACTAATCATAAGAAAAGATTCAAGATACTTACAAGAATGAAGAACAAGAAGCAATAACACAAGATCTATACCCAAAAATAATAGATCTATAAAACCCAACAACAAATCTTGAAACCCTAACTTAGATCTTGAAGAAAAACCCTTGAAATCAAAGAACCAATACTTTAAACCACCTTAGATGTTCTTAGAAATGAACTTGGAATGAATGAATCTTGATAGAAATCAAAAGTATGGTTTGTGTATGTATGTATGTGTGTGCCGTGAGCAATGAGAGCAAGAGAGGGAGAGAAAACAATTTGTGAGGCTATGAAATGAATGAAAACCCTAAGTTCTGTCACAAGGTATTTATAGGACATGAATGGGGTTTTGAGACTCAAGGCTCACACACAATATAAACCAAAGGGCTAAGTGCCACACCACACCAAGATGTGTGTGTGGCTAGATGCGAACGCACACAAAAAAAAAAAAAGGAGGGTTCAAGCTTGAATCACTAAATAACTAGCTATTTGAAATTAAATCAAGATTTTTATATTGTATCTAGAGAGAATGGTCCAAGGCTTGCAAGCAATAAATACAAGGGTCTTACATCACCCTTGCATCTTTCCAAAAACACCTTTTCAATGCATGGATGGTGTTTTATTTTTTGAAATTCAAACTAGAGATAACAGATACTCTTAGATTTAGTATAAGTGTGTGTATGCGTGTGTTTTGAGTAGAGGGGGGGGGATGAACGAATTTTTAGACTTAATAATTGAGATTGACATAACTAAGTTACATGAAAGATTTTTTCAAGTTTTTTGGGGTTCCGTTAGGTCAAAAACGCGAACACGCAATTTTTAACGTTACAGACTAAAAAAATAACCGGAGTGATCTTAAAATACGAAAACACTTAATAAAAGATAAAATAACTCATATAATATCTAAACTAATCAAAATCCGAAGTCGGAACACGTCCGATGACGTTTTTCAGATTTATGCGGGTTAACTTCCCGGTAAACTCCGATTCAAAACTATCGTATAAAAATGAAAATATAATGATCAGAAAAAGTTTAAAAATATTGACCTGATATTCTCTCGCTGAGACAGTAATCTGCGTCTGCCTCTAATTCTCCCAAAGATGAGAAAGAGAATGGGAGAAACCCATATCCAATAGCAGCACATCTATCCATCTACTTACCGCGTTTACGTTGTGCAGTATCAATTACGGCCCAACCGGGTATGAAATCAACCATCCCGGTTTGCGTCAAAGGTGAAGATCCAGTCAAATCCACACACACATCAAGTCCTCCGTCTCACGAATAAAGTAACATATCTGTTGGACGTAATGGTTTGTCACGCCCCCATCTAACCCGATATCAACTTCCTTACCAGCTAAAATCCCAGAACGATAACATATGTCGACAAGGGTATCATGCACAACGTTATGACGATGTTTAATACCAATAATCCCAGCACACGATACAGCATGGTCTCTATAAATATCCCTAACAAAAACCCTTGAACAAGCTGAGCAAGGCTTCGAACCAGAAAATAAGGGGATACCTAAACGATAACACAAAACACAACGATAGGTCTTACCGTTCATAGTTTGTCCCAACCCGAAAATAAGGACCGTCCTAAGCCAGTTAGAGGTATGATCCTCCCTTTGAGAAGTCCACAAGGCCATCTGTCTAGGAGATAAAGAAAATGTGGACTCTGCATTTTTAGTAACCGGTGTGAAATATATATCTGCCATTTTCTTCATGAGTTTGGGGGCAGCGATCTCACTTGGATTACTCAAAAGGTCAGTCTCCATAGATGTATTAAACACAGACAAGGCATCATCAAAAATAGGCCCGGGAGAAACAATACCAGTATACCGAATAAGCTTATTCTACAAGCCAGCAGACTATAATCGAGAAGCAAGAAAGGCATAAAGGAGTCTCTAATCTTACATATTAAGGAATGTAACACTAGTAAGAAAAGCAAAGAGCCAAGGGGATCACCCTTCTGCACTCCTTGGCACGACCATAAGATATGTTCCCCGTAATACAATCTAGCTGGGTTATAGAAACATAATTCTACCCAACGTGAGATAGTAGGGCAACAGAGACGAACTTCACGTAACATAACCTCACGATCTACCAAGTTGAAAACATTCTTAAAATCCACCAACAACATAGAAAGACTAATATCATCCCCACAAGCCTCAATCAAACGATTCACGGAATGAAGGATAGCCTCACTTGCACCCGCCACCCCAACAACAAACTAAAGACCATCTAAATAACCATCCAAAGAATGGTCAATCATAATAGCACTAACCTTAGAGACGAGACATCTCTAAACAGTACCTACAGTTATAGGATGAATACCACCACCTGGTTTAACCAACGGTGTGAGAGGAGCACTTGCTATATACTCACCCAACCTGTTAGGGCATTTCCCATCAAGAAAGAGATTCACCACTTAGGTAATAGAGGAGACCAATTCATCAGAAATAGCAACAGCGGCATTTCCCATTAAGAAATAGATTCACCACTTGGGTGATAGAGGAGAGATTCACCCATGAGGTGTTGGGCACGCAAACCATCCCGTCCATAAGACGTGCCATGAGGGAAACTCTTGATTCTGTCTAGAACCATAGCTGGAGATGCAACGAGATGATGATGATCAATAAATATATGTGGCAATGAGAGAGGAGGCTTAAAAGGGTTCTTGGTATTTATGTCCTCAAGAGTAACATCATTGTAAGGAGCAACACCAGAAGAGGAAAGAACTTGGACTGCTGCAGTATAATGGCCATCATAAATCTTCCTCTTACACTGCTTTATATTTTGTTCACCCAAATTAATGTCTTCCTCATCAACATCAGACAAAGGAGGGGAAGATTCAGCTAAAGTCACCCTCATAACCTGCAAGCTACAACCTGGCAAACTCCAAGATCGAATAGCATTAACAATACTCTCTTCTTGATGTTGACATTTAACGGCTGACTTGCACTCAAGATTACTCCTCAGGTGAAAGGTTTTAAGGAGAAAAATAAGCAAGACTAATAAACTCATACAACAAGAGATGTCATCAGGTGTGTAGATCACCTTGTCAAGAGCTTCCTTCAAGACCCGTGAGAACCCTAAATGACACTTAGGGGGAGGGGATGGATTTGACAGTACGTAACCCTTTTGAACATAAACTATCAAGGAGAGCCAAAGTAAAACCTTTGTGTTGGACTTGCACCAAGTCATCAATGTGATCAAACTACTCTGAAGAAGAAGGAATGTGTGGTTTGGTAAGGTCATAGAGCATAAGCCTAATAACACCACCATCACAAAATCAGAACCTTTGCCATGTCGACACTTAGAACGAAGATTGTGCGTCTTGAAACAACCCCCACATAACCAGATACCCATGCGCTTAAACGTTACCTCAGCCTCCTCAAAAACAGCAAGATTAGTGGATAAAGATTGTCTTGTAATAGCTTGAGCATCACCATTGCAATGACGATCACAAAGGTGTGTAATCAATGAAGTTTGGGTAAGTCCATTTCCACCACCATCCTAACGACCACTAAGACCCACAAAAGAGCAATGAAAACGCACAACCGCCATAATAATCCACTACAGCACACGTAACCTTGTATAAATATTTTGTTGAATTGATATACAAATGATGTGTTGTCATTGTATGTATGATTTTACTTATTCAAGTTTTAAATTTATATTTTGCCGACTAAACCAAAAACAACACGTTAACGGGCAGTGTACCTGGTCAGTAGTAGTTTCGTGGTAAGTAGGGTGTCGAACACTTGAAGCGATGTTAAATCTATCAATTTAATTAATATCTTGGTTATCTAATCTATGTTAATTTTATTCTATTCTAAACCTATGTTAAACCTTTGTCAGTCTAATTCCTAATTCTAATGGGAAAAGGGGGGGTTTTCAGCCTGAGAGACTGGCATGGTTTGTTTGGTGACTAAAATCAATTCAAGAGGCTTTAACCAACGGCAATTTCAATTAAGAGAAGAATAAAAGCGCGGCTATTTGCACTTATAATAGAAAACCTGTCTTATCCATTATTATATCCGTGAGTAGATGGTTGGGTTGTTTAATCTAGTGCAATGATTTCTTCTATACGATGTGTGGCTTTTCATTCTTATTCTTAGGCGTTATTCGCTGTCATAAGATTTCCTAGACACTTTAATTTTGTCACAATTAAGAAAAATGCATAACGTATCCTATTTGCGGATTATTATTATATTCTTAGGATTAAATCAATGGTTGATCTTGTTTAAACTGCTATCTCACTAGAGGATTTTAACCTATTGACCGCTTAGGCTCAATTTATACACTAGTGTTACTTGTCGCAACTATCCATTGAATCAGAACATTTCTTTTGGACTTTATCTAGGTCACCTGCTGTCAACAACGATCAATAAACCATCGGCAGTGTTCCAATTAAAGTAGTTACAGCCCGAAGCGTTATTTTTCACCTTAGACACAGTTCTTCAGAAGACAATATTTGTGTTAACTAATTTGATCTAGATGTATTAATTTCTTATATGGAGAGCTATCGCCGGACTCTAGATTCCGCTGTGTCCGCATTTTATAGTATCCAATAGTGAATGATAGGTCGCCATTCAAAAGCAGTAACAAAGTTGGAATTGATAACATAAACCACGCACTCATATGATAATTTCAATGTAATCGAGAGTAAACAAGAATACCAAACATTCCATTATCTTCATAAGAATGGCTATAATACCCAAATGGTATTAGCCTCTCAAACATTGTCATACTAAATACAAAGAAGTGTAATTATGTTTAGTCATGGTAAAACCTTACAGATGTTAAACGATGATACCTAAAAATAAAATATATAGATTACTAAAGTATAAGAATTACAAGTATGATTCTCATATGGAAATGATTAGCTTTCCTCGACCTCTTCTGCACTTATTCTCGCTCCTTTAAAAATAACTTTTATGGTTTATGGTATCAGAGAATATGATTTTAGACACAGTCTTTTATTTAATAATTTCTGGGAAGTCGGTTCAATACCGGCGTTGCAAGGACGCTTGGTTAACGGCGTAGCTAGGGTTTCTTGGAGTATGGACTCCCACTTGTATCTTCACAGAATATTATATTACTTCCATGCTTGGTTTGTACGGCGTGTTTATTGCTTACTTGGAGTCGGTATTCAATTTTATTCCAGTGTGGTCTTTGGTGAATGCAGCTACGGATACGCAGTATCTTCTTGATGGGTTTCGGCATATGGGGATCTTGTAAGACTCAGTATTCTTCAAAATGTCTTCATTTAAGCTCCCAGACCTGCGGCGACTTTTGCCGAAGTTTTACCAATCACTCCATTAATTATTGTCATTTCTCACAATATAAACGATCTAGTATACAGTTCTTTGCAATATTTTTACAAATTTTGGTGAATATATCGTATGGATAAATGATGCTATTAGAGTTAGAGATTGGATTACTATTGATGTCATAATAATCCCATCACTTGATTCTGCGTACTTGACCTCAAGTTATGCCTTGAAAGTCTATTAAAAAATGTATCCTAAGGGATATTTTACTTTAAAGTGAGTTTATTTTTACGTTCAATTTACGCAAAGTTACACAATGACACAAACACCTCTACGGAAATAGGGAAGATGAACTACAACTCAAATCACTGCAGAACTTAATCTATGTGGTAATCGCATGTAACTAATTAGCTCGCGCATTCACGGTTTCGTGGCGAAGTATCCTATCATAATTTCGGCAGTGGATTACACTAGTATCTACCGCATAACTGCTAAGGTAGAAGTACAACAAGTTTATAAAGGTAATTAAGGTGTTGTATGGAAAGGACGTTACGGTTGTTTGTTTACTCTAACTAATCTTTCCATCGTTCCAATGTTACAATGAGGGCGATAAAGACCACACATAGACACCGGAACGTCCAGGATTGAATTATGTGGACTGCTGATTACAACCTCAAAAAGCTAAAGATTAGGACTAGTAGAGTAATATAGGGTAGGAACCTTCTAACTTTCACCAATAGTTATAAACCAAGGCAGCTAAGACATGCATACACCCCCGATTCAACGGGTAATAGGACTAACACGCTACTAGTAAGTTCCTCATTCGGTAAAAAATGCCGCGATGGTATTATCATTTAGTGAGAGGGTAGTATGTAAATTTGTTCGTGGTTAAATAAAAATCAACGAAGACAAATCGATTAAAGAACTGTAAGTTACAAGTTGCTAGACACTTATTTTCCCGATCGTTATTTATGACAAAGACACAAGTATTTACAACGTCTCGATCATAGATCAAAAACAACAACCTAAGTTGGCGTTCCCGTAACAGTCAACTTCCCAATTATCCCAAAACTTTACATACTCTAAAAGGTAAGTGGCGATATATTCTACTTTGTACAATACTCTACATCGTTGATTTTTTAGACGTATCAACGAATAATCGATCCTTTGTGTAATTCCTTCGTTAATGCTCTTTGCGAAATGATTATCAAACTTTCTCTCTTTTTGTATTTTTCTCATTTTTTCAATTTTTTCAACTAACTATACTTCAAACCTCGGTGTAGTTTCACCATCTTCACGATCATAATAACTCCTGATAATTCCTTTGGTAATTCTTTGTCTTTGGATTCACCATAAATTGTGACGATAGTAAAATCACATGAGTTTCGACTACTAATATACATTCTCATTTGTAATGTGCAAATTTCTAACCGCACTAAAGATAGAAAATGACACAAGACTCTGGGAAATACAAACTCTACACATTAAGCAACTAGCAACTGTAAATTAAACTTAATCTAACAGGGTAGGTTAAGGTGTAAAGGTGTAACGAAACAAATAGTTGG
The DNA here is from genome assembly GCA_026074375.1 of Tanacetum coccineum. Taxonomy (NCBI): domain Eukaryota; kingdom Viridiplantae; phylum Streptophyta; class Magnoliopsida; order Asterales; family Asteraceae; genus Tanacetum; species Tanacetum coccineum. Next base: position 35,108 of record BQNB010051879.1, read on the forward strand.
TGTAAATTCCTAAAGGATTTGCTCTACTGTTGTTGGTTGTGTATAATTCCTAAAGGATTTGCTCTAGGGTTGTTATAGGGGTATCTTACTCTAATGGAATGAGAGTAACAAAGGTTAAACTGGTTGAGGTTAACTTAACGGATTGTTAGTTACGTTAAGAGAACAACATGTATAGGCGATTGGTTTTTTTGTTTGGTGTATAATCTAAAATTTACAATTGTAAACAAGTTACTCCATGCTAAATCCATAGTATTATCATGTGTCGTCTCTTTTTTTCACGAATAGATATATCAAGCACAGTTCTAAGTCTACTTACATCACCGGACAACTCATAGTAGTGGGGAATTTTGGGCTAAGGCATTTGAAACGGAACGGCTCTAAGTTGTCCTCACAATATTCTCTCCAAAGGGGTTGTATTGTGTTGTGGGTTATGTAACATGTAATTTATTAAATGTATGCTTGAAAAAATTTGAAAATTTGTAAGCATAATATTTAAGCATAATTTAAGCATTTTAATGTGAAAAATAGGACAAGTAAACATTCTAATTCCATCCCCCCACTTGAATTATAGAACGTCCTCATTGTATATATAAAATATTAAATACAAGAATATAAAAAGAATTAGAATGAGAAACTCCCCTGATATTTGCTCGGTAGATTCTCCAAGTTGCGTTTATTGAGCAAGAATATCGTGTTGAATAACCGTCTTGAGGTTTCAAGACTCCAACACTTCAAAATTTCCAGATCGTAGATTCTCCACCACTATTCATCGATTTCTCTTGCACGAGGTCCTGTGTAAATTCTCAGAAAATAAATGCAATTCTATCTTGGTACCTACTGTTAATTTAAATTAAACTAAACAAACTAAATACGGGTCAGACTGTGGATACGGCGTATCTAGTGAATGAATACGGTGTATTCGCAGATCTGACAATAATGTTTTAAATTGCATGAAAAATAAAGACTGATAACGTCCAGACATTTAATATGCCGTATGGTATGGGGCGGATACACCGTATTGATGTCTAGGAAGACAAACTAGATAAAATTAAATAACAATCCGGGTTGTCTCCGGGCAAGCACTTTTGTTTACAGCGAAGTATTTAAGTTGGACTTTTCTTCAGCTTCCTCATTCAGCTCTAGTCACCGTCCATCCTTCGTCCATCATTCGAAAGATGTCTTGATAAGTTTAGCATGCATCATTGCTTGTATTTTTCAAATCTTCGTATTCATCTTCTTTAACAGCAACATACTCCTTGTCTTGTCTGAATGAATACTTGATCATCTTAAATCTTCTCATATTGCACACCGGTGGTTCATGAACTTTACATAACTCATGATTTATCTCATAAGCGTCATCATAGTTTGTATATAAGTTCCACCGTTTCTTTTGTTCGTGACGTGACTTATTCTCTCCTTCATCGATTAATCCTTCTATGATAGCTTTGTTTCTCAAAGCTTGTTCTTTAAGCTCACAATCTTCTAAAGATTCGTACCATTCAAGGTTTTGGTGATGGGGTTGGTTTCCAACAATGTAGGTTCCGGGCAAATTTCCACCATTACAGTATCCGTCATTTATCCAACTGCATGTTAGCCATTCTGAACATCCAGTTTTATAGTTGAAATCCTTGCAAGTATGTTTAACTGGTGCGGGTTCAGTCCAAGTTCCAGTGATGGTCTATGGCTTCTCATCTACCCATGGTATGTCCTTGTTCCATTCATAGATCCAATCATTCTTGTAATAATCAAAGGGTTTGAATCCCTCAATGTCTTTAGTAAATAAATCCGGATCTATTTTGAGAAGGTAATTAAATTCATTGAATGCCAAACAAAGAGGTGTCTCGTAATCAAAAACACTAGTTTTAATCTTAAAAATTTTAGCGGTTTCTTCCATATTACTCCAGTATTCTTCATGATCAGAAGTTTCATCATCAGATACATCCATTTCATCACTGCCCACTTTCCAGTAATCCCATAAAGCTCCTTTGGTGAATATATCCATTGTTTTATAGTTTATGAACTTTGTAGCCAACCAGCCTTCGAATTTTGGATTGGCTAGGTCCCATTTGATTACAGGGGTGTTATTTCCCTCGATGCGAGAAGGTGGGTAGTATTTTCCAAAAAACTTTGCAGTTAAGTCGACCCAACAAGTTATTGACTCCTTGGTTCTTTCAAACCATCTTCGTGCTCCACCAGTCAATGAGATTGGGAAAACAACAATTCTTAATTTATCTTGATTTACATTGGGTAATCTGATTGGGTCAATAATCTTTAGGTAGTATTTAATATGCTCGACTGCGTCCTTCCAGTTTGTTCCACTGAAAGCATTGTTATGCTGATCATCTAGGAATTTTCCTTTTAGCTCGTAGGCATTCTTCCCGTTAACTGTAATGCTTTTAATCCCTGAGTAGTAATCTGCTTTGTCATTAAGCACAAATGTTTCCATACTTGATTATTTTTTTCTTACATTCCATCACTTCTTTAATCTACTAGCTTTGATAAATACTTCCTATAACACAGGTAAAAATATCAGCAGAATTTGCTTTAAAGAAATATAGAAAAAAATTTAGCACGAAAATCAAATATAGAAACTTAGGATCGGATTCTGTTTCAGATGATCGATACGCCGTATCCAATGGAAGTGGATACGCCGTATTGATCAGTTTGAATGAATACATTGTATTGGACAGAAAACTGGATACGCCGTATTCGATGGGACTGGATACGCCGTATTCAATTAATGACCAGAACAGTGTATAAGAAAATAATTGAATGCGCAAACAATTAAAATATATACAAGCAAACAATTAAATATACAAATATACAAATAATTTACAGAATATACAAGAATATACACTAATCTAATTTACACTAATCCTAATGGTAAGATCTAGTCTAATGTTAAAAACCAAAATATCAAATAAAATTCAAGATTAATTCTCACTCCCCGGCAACGGCGCCAAAAACTTGATGTGCAGTCATTGTGTGTATGATTTTACTTATTCATGTTTTAAATTTATATTTTTCTGACAAAACCAAAAACAACACGTTAACGGGCAGTGTACCCGGTTAGTAGTAGTTTCGTGGTAAGTAGGGTGTCGAACACTTGAAGCGATGTTAAATCTATCAATTTAATTAATATCTTGGTTATCTAATCTATGTTAATTTTATTCTATTCTAAACCTATGTTAAACCTATGTCAGTCTAATTCCAAATTCTAATGGGAAAAGGGAGGTTTTCAGCCTGAGAGACTGGCACGGTTTGTTTGGTGACTAAAATCAATTCAAGACGCTTTAACCCATGCAAGTCAATTAACAGAAGATAAAAGAGCGGTCGAACCTTATAATAGAAAACTGTATTAACCATTATTAATCCGATTAGAATGTTGGTTTGTTTATCTAGTGCAATGATTTCTTCTCTCGAGGTGGCATATCATTCTTAGACTTAGGCGTTACTTCTTCCTAAGACCTAGACACTTTAATTCTGTCACAATTAAAGCAACCGCATAAAGTATCCTATTTGCGGATTATAATCTATCTTAGGAATTAAATCAATGGTGATCTTGTTAAACCCTAGCTCATAGAGATTTTACCCATTTACCGCTTAATGGCAATTTATACACTAGTAGTCCACTTGTCCAACTATCCAATGGAATCAGAACGTTACTTTTTGAATTATCTAGGTCACCTGCTAGTCAACACGATCAATAAACCATCGGCAATGTCCAATTAACTAGTTAAGCCCGAAGCGTATCCTAGACACAGACTTAGAAGGACAATATTTGTGTAACTATTGATCTAGATGTATAAATTACTATATGGAGAGCTATCCCGGACTCTAGATCCGCTTGGTCCGCTTTACTAGATCCAGTTGAATGATAGGTCGCATACAAAAGCGCGTAAACAAGTATAAATTGATAAACATAAACAAGCACTCAATGATAAATCAAGAAATCGAGATAAACAAATACCAAACATTCATATCTTCATAATAATGGCTAATACCCGAAGGTATTAGCCTTCAAACGTCATAATAAATACAAGAGTAATTATTTAGCCAAGGTAAACTAACTGAGTTAACGAATGATACCAAAAACTGAACGATTACTAAAGTATACGGAATTACAAGTTGTTTCCTATGGAATTGATAGCTTTGCTCGACCTCTTCTGCTCTTCTCCTCCTCTGAAAATCAACTTTTGTGGTTTAAGTTTTGAGAATATGATTTAGCACAGTCTTCTATTTATAATGTCTGGAAGTCGGTTCGATACGGCGTATCCAATGAGTTGGATACAGCGTATTGGGGTTTCTTGAAGTATGGATCACGCTTGATATCTTCCAGAATATTATATTACTTCCATATCTTGGATACGGGGTATTAAGCTTCTCTGGATACGGCGTATTGACTTTTATTCCATTGTGGTCTTTGGTGCATGCAGCCACGGATACACCGTAGCTTCTTGATGGATACGGCGTATTGATCTTCAGAACAGTATTCTTCAAAATGTCTTCATTTAAGCTCCGGAATGCGCGTCTTTTGCTAAGTTTCACCAATCACTCTATAATTACTGCATTTTTCAAATATAAACGATTAAGTAACAGTTCTTTGCAATAATTATACAAAATGGGCAAATATCGTGGGATAAATGATGCTATAAATTAAATACTATTTGATGTCATCAACAAACAACGGACAAATCAAAATGGATGAACTGAAGATCATTCGATCACGACCGTCATCGCCCAGACACACACCCTTTTTGATATTATTATTATTAATATAACCGAAAAAAAGAAAAAAAGGTAGGGACGAGTTGATATGCAATCGATCGAACCGCACACATGTTTTTTATAATAGTATAATATACTACCTCCGTCTCACATTAAGTGTCCAGTTTGACTTTTTAAGTCTTTTTTCTTCAATTTTGATCTTAATTATTTCTTCTTATGTTATATGATACTTGATGCAAAACATGTGAATGGATAAAGTTTTAAATGTGTTTTTCATTGGTATAATTTTTATTAAGTATTACTCCCTCCGTCCTAAAATTATTGTCCTCTGACAAAAAACACATAATTTAAGAAAAGTGCATTTATTACTGCTTTCTCTTTTTTACTTTTTGACCGAATGACAATTTTACCCTTAGTTAATTAATTAAAGTCTTCTTTAAAGTTTGTAATATTAATTTCAAACAAGGGTAATATAGTAAACTTGATCAAACTTTCCTATCTATTTTTAGTAGTGAACAATGGACATCCCAAAAAGGAAATGTGGACAATAAAAATGGGACGAGGGAGTATATAATACAACCAAAATTATTTAAGGTCAAACTTGATTAAAAAGACTTTAAAAAGTCAAACTGGATACTTAATATGAGACGAAAGGAGTAATTAAATTGGGTGTAATATTGATATTAATATAATCAAGATTTGGACGAATTGATATGGACAGCAAAAGATTTAGACGAATTTGATGATATGTAATTCATTCGAACCCCACACACGTATATGATACTATTTATTAATATAATCGAGATGAATGAAACAAGCAAAAGAATCCGCGCGTTGCGGCGAGTCTAATTTTTTCCCGAATAATTTTTTTTACGTTTCGGGGTTTTTTTTTTGGCGATGCGTTATGGCGGGGCTAATTTTTAAT
>BQNB010051880.1:0-27287 GCA_026074375.1 Tanacetum coccineum
CTTTATTTGTTCTTATCCTTTGTAAACCTAATATCTCTAGTATATAAAGAGATATAGATTGTATAGTTTTCTGTGTGTCTAGGCAGCGTCAAGTCCTCTAAGTGGACGCCTAGGGTTTGTGTATTTTAGCCTCAAGGATCTTTGATTCCTTGTTATAGTTTAGATAACATGTTCTACCATTGATCAAGGTAGAATTGGGGCTTGATAGAAACGTATGAGAATGAAAAACCTTGTTGAAATAACTTTGCTCATTATGTTATTTCCGCTATGCATTCTTTCATGTTTATTGTTATTTTTCCTAGATATAGATCTAAACAATCTGAGCTTAAACGATTCATTAGGTTTCATAATTGGTATCAGAGCCACTGGGCTCTTGTTCTAGGATCTACAAGGTCTTTGAAGAAACTCTAAAACCATAATTCTTAAGAAATTGTTTTGTGGTAAAAGTTTTCAAGGGTTTTGAAGTTAAGTTGACATAACAGTGTTTATAATCGTCCTCTCTACCTATTTGGGTATGCAATACGATTGTAAATTATTGTTACTATTAAGAGTTTTCTTTGCATCGAATTCGGTTTTCTTTTTGATAATTTGTTCAAATTTGATCAAAACTAGGGTTCATATGTAAACCCTAACTCGGTTGGTCATCATAAAAGGTTTCACTGGTGATATTTGATTCCATGATTCATGCTTTTGTGTAACAAGATAAATCATACGGGAATCATGTAAATGGTTTTGGTAATGGGTACACTGCTGATTGCAACATCGAATCACATAAACCCTTATTATTAGGGTTTCGCTTTATCATAAATGGTTTGTTGGTTCTGATGAATGAAGACCTGGTTTGTTTAGATCAATTAAAAGATCTAAAACGATTGCATCAATAGGGCTCATTGTTTGGAGATACTGTAATTGTACGTGTATGGTTGCTACACGTTTGGAAATTGTTTGTTAGATCTGTGGTGAGAAGATGATTAAAACCCTAAATTCGTATAGGAACATGGTGTGAACGGTGCGGTTATAATACTGATACACATGGGTTTGAAGGGATCATTGGTGGTCATCATTATATTGATATTGTTATACGTTAATATTGCCAAGGATTTAGTGACAGATTAGTGACACATAACGTGTCACAAAAGGCAATGGGAGGAAGGAGTGAGTTAGTACTGCTTGTTACATTTTAGTATTGCTGCCTTTTATTATTAGTACTGCTAGCTTTATTTTTAGTACTGCCAAGAAAGTTATAACTACTATTTGAGTGCAATGTTAGTACTGTCCAAAGTACTTAATACTGTTCACACGAATTACTACTGTTAGGCTTTGAATATTAATACTGTTGGTCAAGTATGATATTAATGCTGTCAATATTTATTAGTATTGTTCGTATATTGGGCCCAAGAAGTATTTGTGCTGCTGTTTAATATTGTTCAATTATTTGGCCTCAAAAGAATTAGTGCTGCCAACAGAAGGTTTCTACTCTTTGAGTTTAATTAATACTGCTTGAAGTTATTAATACTGTTCGATTACTACTGATAGAGATAGTTTCAATTGCTAGCACTAACTGATATCGAACAGTACGTGGTTTAGTGATATCGAACAGTACGTGGTTTAGTGATATCGGACTACACACACAGGAAGTTTTGGTTTTAAATGTTCTTAAACAATTTATGGCTATTATTTTTGGGATCTATTGAAGAATTGATTACGAAGAAGATTGTTTATTACTTATTTGACGATGAAGTGGAATTGTTTGGGCTCGTGTTCTTATCATATCTTAAAGTGGGTGTTACACTTTAAAGATAACTTGTTCGTACTTAGAAACGATGTGACGAAGACTTGACAAATCTAGCAAAGGTGTGTGATCTAACTTATGGTGCTCAATGCTCACATTTGCTATCACTTTGGTATGTGTCTCATAGAAGATGAGGATAATTGTCAAGAGGTTGCGATCTACTTATATTTCACAGATTTATTTATGAGTTTGGAGTCACGTGGATAGTACAAGATATAAGACACAAGTTTGGGTTATTCTACATCAGCATCAAGTTCGTTATACTTAGTTTTCTTCATCAGTAATCATTACATAGAGCCTACAGAATTGAAGATTCAAGAAATGGTTAACATATAGGTTTTAGGGGAAGCTTATTGTTAAAATGTTTAACCATTTACATGCACCACATAAGATGAAGGTTTTTACTACTGTAGGTCATTATTACTACTTCTAGTTTAAGTTTCTACTGCTCAAGTTCATTTATCTTAAAGCGCGTCATGGAGGGTAATTTGAGTTGTTGGAAGGCTGGATTAGAAGTGTGATAGTGGTTTTGTTGGTTGTCGAAATCAAAGTGCATACTTTAGTCTCTATTTGATTTTGGCATAAATGGGAAGAAGAATTACAAAGAAGATTGTGAATTACAGATCCTTGGTGGAATTGCATGGATCCTTATTCTTTCATATATATATTAGCTTCAAGGGAAGTTTGTGCTTATTTGGTTTTGTTCATTATTCAACTAGGGGAAGATTGTTGGGAATTATATTTGAGTTGATAAGACAAAACATATGAAAGATGAAGGACTTAAAAGACAAAGGAGGAATTCTTCAAAAGATGGAAGATTACAGAAGATTTCCTAGAAGATAATTGTAAAAATTAGGAAGATATGTTTATTTCCTAATACTTATCCTTTGTAAACCTAATATCTCTAGTATATTAAGAGATATAGGTCGTATAGTTTTCTGTGTATCAAGATGTAAAACACAAAAAAGTGTGTGTGTGTCTAGGCATCAAGTCTCTAAGTGGACGCTAGGATTTGTGTTTCAGCCTCAGGATCTTTGATTCTTGTTATAGTTTAGATTAACACGTTCTAGAAGTGATCATCTAGATTTGGGGCGGTTAGGAGTTTAGTTATTAATGAAGAAACACCTTGTTGAATATCATTGTTCTTATGTTAATTCCGCTTTACATATTCTATGTTCAATGTTATTTATCCTAGATATAAGGTCTAAACAACCTGAGCTTGAAATGATCTAAGGAGTTATTAATGAAGAAACACCTTGTTGAGTATCTTGTTGATCCCAAACCTTGATCTATTCTTTAGCATGTAAAGAGTATGTTACCTTGGATAAATCCAAAATAACAATAGTATAAGACTTTGTGTGTATATTAAAGTGTATGCGGAATTTACACCTTAATACTCTAGAAGTAATATCAATGGAATAGTAAATAGGAATGAACAAAAGATGTAACAAAAAGGCTTCATTATTAATATGATCAATAATACGAGTACTCTATCTAGTACTAGGGTTTACAACCTTAAAGCATGCAAATCTATGAATTCGATCTCTCAAAAAGTGTGTCTAACACCTTAACCTAGGATCTCCTTTTATACACCAAAGAGTCCTTTACAAGATAACTACAAATCTTTTAAGATCTTCTATAATTCTAAACATATACGTATCTTCCTAACTTTATAAGATACACACTTAGATTAAGTCCATACATATCTTCTTACACGTCTTTATCGTCATGCAATCTTCTTCTGGCAATCTTAAGTCTTCAGCAGTATTAAGTTTCTCTGGCAGTACAAAATAACTCTAGCAGTACTAATATTGTACTAGCAGTACTAACTCAGTTAATACTGTTAGTTATAATTCAATCAGTATTAACCTCTTGAACTAGAAGTATTAACTTTTGAAGATTTATTCCTAACAATCCTCCCCTAAACTTGTGATTTACCATCAAATCTCAAGTTTTTTTCTGAATCAAATCTTCTAGTCTGCACTGCTGAGGATGCTTCCAAACACTCTTCTACTGCTGTATTTGTGACTTGACAAACCTGATGAGCTCATAACTCATTTCACTTTGATGATCAACTTCAAGCCTTCTACTCAAAATTTTTGAAAGAGTATCTTGTAACAGAGGATATTTCTTTTCTACCATCATGTGAATCACAAAACCAGTATCTATTAAAATCACATGAACTCTACAAAAATAATGTAACTTCCAGCTTATCAAATTCCAGTCTTGTTGATTTCTCCATATTTCATCTTCTTCATTTGGTTCAATCATTGTCTTCAGATTCAAATTCAATAAATCATAACCTTCCGGACTTGCTGTCTGAAATCTTTCCTTGGACTTAATTTGTACAATTCTAGCAATTTTCCTATCAAAATCATAAAGGCCTTTGCATAGTCATATATTGTAATGTTGAACAACTGTCTATCTGCCTCTTTTGATTTGATAAATATATTTATCAGTTGCTAGTATCTTTGTTCCTAGTCATAGTGGATACTTTGGTGTACGATTCAACATCAAGACTTTCATCTTTTGAAACAATGTTTAAGTAAACTTGAAGTTCTTCTTTCTCTATCATCATCTTCTAACTTCTGTTTTTACACTTTTCTTCACTAAGAGTTTCTCTTGCTCTTTTCCTTGCAAGTGATTCTTCTTTCTTCTTCCTCCAACTTTCTTAGAGCTTTCTAACATAACTTGTTCAGCTACAACATCTTCTGTGTAACTATTTTCTTCATATTAACTTGTTTTTCTATTTCTCAGGTCTTCTGTGTTGAATCTTGTTGAAATCAATTCAGGTCTCTTCATCACTTCCTTTCAATTTCAATATCCTTTAGGTATAAATGCCTGGATTTTGAATCTCATACCTTTTCAAATTTAGGTCTAATACTCTTCATAACATCATTCCTTTGAAGTGCTCATCTTGTATCACCTTGATTCTCAGATACATACACATGTCTTCCTTCCTTCAGTTTAGGAAAATTCTATTCCTGGATGCATGATTATTTATCACAGCAGGATCACTCCAACAAAATCATACGGTTTGAACACGCTTCAGCTACAACTTTTTTTCTTGTCTTGCACTATCATACTCTTCTTGTAACTGTTTAGCTATTTTTGCATCCCTAGCAATCCTTTGTCTTTCTTCTTCATTAATCTGTTCTTGCAACCTTATAGCTTCTTCATGACTAAGTCTTTCTTGCTTCAATTGATTCTTTGTCTTCTTCTGAACAGATTCATCTTCTTTCATAATAGCTTTTCCTTTTCTTTGCCTTTATCTATTGCCTTAACACCAGCAGTACTAACCAATTCACTGGCAGTACTAACTCCATCACTGGCAGTACTAACTGCTCTTCTTCTTCTAGTGTAAGTTTGAACATTTTCAACATCCCTTCTTTGTTCAGCTGAATCTGCAAGGACCTTGGTTGCACTAAAAACACCTAATTGTTCTTCAGGTTGATCACTAACCTGAGTATCATCAAACCTTCCTTGATCTGCAACATGTGGAGGAACCAATGAAATTCCAGCATCCATGTCTAGTTCTTTAATCAAACTCCTCCCCTGTTTGGAAGAATCCTCCTCATCTTCCTCAGCATCAGAGATCACAACTTTGGCTCTCCTCCTAGCTTGGCTTGTCTTAATAGTCTGCTTTAACTTCTTCACCCTTTTGATATGCTTTTATGAGAGAAGTACTATAGGTCTGTTTTGCTTGCTTTAATTCAGACTCCAAGCTTCAACTTTCTTTGACAATGAGGTATAAAGAACCGTCAATTCATTAAGTGATAAACTACCCTCATCACTTCCAAGTAAGTGAACCCTTGGGAGAGGTGATTCATAGGGCATTGGAGCAGCCTCCTCTGCAACATAGGTTTTTTGCATAGATGGGGGTGATGTGGATGAGGATGGAGGACTAGTGGGTGTGGGATGGGACTCAACTGGGATTGTTGGTCCTTCACCCTATAAAGCCTGATCCTGAACTAGCATTGTTTAAAATAATGGAGTGTTCATCCCAGAATATCCCTTGGAGACTCTTTTCATGTTGCTAAATAGTTTTTGTGTAAGGGTAGGAGTAGGATAGGTTCTTTTATAGGGCTGAAGAAGTCTTTAGTGTTTATCTAAAAAGATTTGTATGAATCTGGGATACATTAAAAACTTTGTCTTACTATCCAAGTTCTTTACCATTGCCTCAAAAATTAAGTTGGAAAAGTTAAAGGTTCTGTTTGTTGCCAGGCAAATGATAGCAGTAGCTATATTGATACTAAACTGCTCCCAAGCAGTTTTCTTAGGACTCAAACAGTGGAGAATGGTATGAATTAAGAATTTCCACTGAGGGAAAAAGTGTCCCTTTTGAAAAGTAAGGCTATCAGAAGTGGTTACATAAGTTGCTTAAAAATTTCTGCAGTAGGGAGAGTGCTAATACCATCAGAATCTTCAAGCTTGAGATGTCTTCTAATGGATGCTTCAGTGATAGTCTTGACTCTTCCATCAATGGTAGCAGTGATTTCCATGACTCCATCCTTAATTGTACTTAAAGCAGCAGTTTGCCAAAATTATTCTATAAGAGAAGCATAAATGTTTGGGCTTTCAGTGAGGGCATAGTTGATGTGACTTGCAGTGAGAAAATCAATGATTTGATGAAACCCTTCACTTCCTTCTTTCTTCTCTAAGTAGGAAACCATGTTGTGCTTGTCGTAAAATTCTAAATTCGCCATTTGATGAAGAGAAAGTTAATTAAGGTTTTGGGATATGGTCGTGGGAGAGAGTATGAGTGTTTGTTAGAGGTAATTGAGATAAGAGAGAGTATTTAAGATTTTTTATTTCACCGACTGAATAAGATTTGTACTTATCTTGAAGAAATCTTTTTAATTTATAGAAAGATCATGAATTATCCAATTAGTCAAACCTATAGACGAAGTAGTTGGCGGAAATTTCGCAACGGCTATATTGATTGAAGGAAATTCTGTTATGGCTCAAACAGTACTAATGGTCACCCAGCAGTACCAATATTAGCTTAGCAGTACTAACTTTCAGCAGTACTAAAACATGTCCATTAGTACTAAGTAATGCTCAGTGGTACTAAGTAATTCCCAGCAGTACTAACTTTGAGATAGCAGTTTTAACCTCAACTTATTAGCCTCAAATAATGAGTCGAACACGGAAGTTCGTTCATTTAGAATATTAAGTCTCGGTCATTTTAATATGTAACGTTGTAATAGGCTAGAACGGGTAAACAGGCCCTTATATGTAAGCTAACCGGTCACATGTATCGGGCGAAAGCCCAAGTAATCCTGAGCCCGGCCCGTAGAAATACTAAAGGCAAGCACTACTACATAAAAAAGCATCTAGACCCCTTTATGGAGACCTAAAACCAAAAAAACAGGTCTGGAAATAAGAAATTCACTCCCCCAAAATAATCCAGACCGGTTTTAAAAAAAACAACCGGTCTTAAAAGGAAAATATATAATAGACCGGTTACTTTTTGGATAACCGGTCTAGAAAACTTGAATTTGGACCGGTTAAAAAGAAAAAGCAGGTCTAGATATATTTATTAATAGAGACCGGTTATTTTTATAATGACCGGTCTCTATTTAACAAAAAATATAACCGAATTTATCACAAAAAATTTCATTCACCTCATTCAATGCATCTTAAACACACAACACACATTCCTTCTAACCAAAAACATCATTCAATGCCATCTTAAGCTTCTAAATACAACTTTCCAAAGGTATTAAATACATTTTATTTATCAAATTATTAATTATTTAATTTTATACATTACTCTTATAAGCTAATTATTGTTCTTTGATCTTCTTTCATATGTGTAGGCTCATTTGCGGAAATCATTAATGTCGGACAAATTATTTGTAGGCTACCTTGACTTATGATCGTTGAAGTAAGGTATTATTTCCAAACATCTATGAATATATAGTTTAACACCCGTCCAATATTAACCTATTAGAGGTTGATCTTGGAATATATAGTTTGACACTAATTTTAGAACACGTTACTTCATTTAGGATGTGAATCCTTATTTTGAGATCGAGTGTTGTTTTAGAAATAAAATCGATAGCATTTTCCCTATACTACTACGAGTATGCGTTTATATGTATATCTGAAGAGTTAAGGGGATCAAGTGTTATTTTAGAAAGAAAAAAAACGAGAGCATCTTATATATCTCCTAATTATATTATATATGGATCGTTACACATGGATGTACAATATAAAGAGAGCTACCCCAGAATACATGGAAAATTTGTCTGATTTCATTAACGTTGCTGAGGATGATCGGGTGAGGAGTGGAAAAGATGGAATTTTTTGTCCTTGTAGAAAATGTATAAATGGTGTATTATATGTGAACGCTAAAGAAGTTAAAAGCCATCTAATAAGAGATGGGTTCACGAGAGGGTACACTTGTTGGGATTTTCATGGTGAAAAAGAGGTGTTGGGTAGCACGTTTGAGTGTAATATGGATGATGATGTGCCAATTAATACGGATGATGATTTTGCCAATTATAATGATAGCATGATTTGAATAACATGTTAGATGACTTGGATGATGATGTTGCTCAAAAGGAGCATGCTAAATTTGAAAAATTATTTGTTGCCGCTGAGAAAGCTTTGTTTGGCGGTTGTACGAAACTTACCATACTTTCTGCGGTGATAAAGTTGTTCAAGATAAAAGCGTCATTTAGTTGGAGTGATATAAGTTTCACAACTCTATTAGAGTTTTTGCATAAAGAAATGCTCCCCGATCGCTACGAATTGCCCTATTTCCACGAATACTCAAGAAAAAAAACTTAATGTGCCCAATGGATTTGGAAATTAAAGAATTGATTGCTATGTCTAAATGATTGATATGTTGTTATAGATGGCAGATGACAAAGATCTACATGTGTGCAAGGTATGTAAAACATCGAGGTATGTGCAAATAAAACAAAAAGGACCTAACGGTGTTGTGACAAAAAATGGCCCTCCTGCTAAGTTATTGTGGTATTTTCCAATCATACCAAGACTCGAGCGATTATATGCAGATGCCAAGGAAGCAAAATTATTACGTTGGCATGCCGAGGAGCGTAAAAAAGATGGAAAAATGAGACATGTAGCCGATTCTCTTCAATGGAGAAATATTGATAACTCATTTGAAGAATTTGGAGGGGATATTAGAAATATACGGCTAGGACTTAGTTCAGACGGATTTAATCCGTTCGGAAACATGAGTACTTCTCACAGCACTTGGCCAGTTCTTTTATGCAACTACAATCTCCCACCGTGGTTATGTATGAAACGAAAATACATCATGATGTCATTGTTAATACAAGGCCCTAAACAACCCGGGAATGACATTGACGTGTATTTGAAACCTTTAATTGATGACTTGATAAAGCTTTGGGAACCGGGAGTAAAAGTGTATGATGCTTATTCGAAAAATTATTTCACGCTACGAGCCATGATTTTTTGCACCATCAGTGATTTTCCAGCGTACGGCAATTTATCAGGATACTCTACAAAAGGGAAAAAGGCATGTCCTGTTTGTGAAGATTGCACCCACTCAGTTTGGTTGCGACATTGTAGGAAAACGATATATATGGGACATCGAAGATCACTTTTAAGGAATCACCCGTATCGTAAAAAGAAAGAGTTGTTTGATGGTACAATAGAGCGTGGAGTGTTGCGACCACCTTTGGATGGAGAAGCTACGTTTTCTCGAGTTAGAGACATGAACATTGTTTTAGGAAAAGGTAAAGACAACCCTGGTCCTCCTAAAGGCATTTGGAAAAAGAAATCTATTTTTTGGGATTTAGCGTACTGGGAGCATTTGCAAGTTCGACATTGTCTTGATGTTATGCATATAGAGAAAAATGTGTGTGAAAGTTTAATAGGCCTCTTGTTGAACATTGCGGGAAAAACAAAAGATGGGGTTAATGTTCGAAATGACATGGAAGATATGGGAATTCGACCAGAGCTTGCTGCTAAAGTGATTCCTGGAAAGCGTGGTACTTATCTTCCACCGGCCTCTTATACCATGTCTAAGATCGAAAAAACCAAGTTTTTTCAATGTCTACATGGTATTAAAGTTCCATCCGGCTATTCTGCTAACATAAAGAAGTTGGTGTCGATGAAAGACTTGAAGTTATCTGGTATGAAAT
Organism: Tanacetum coccineum; assembly: GCA_026074375.1. Lineage (NCBI taxonomy): Eukaryota > Viridiplantae > Streptophyta > Magnoliopsida > Asterales > Asteraceae > Tanacetum > Tanacetum coccineum. Next base: position 9,937 of record BQNB010051880.1, read on the forward strand.
CACATGATTGCCATGTGTTGATGACACAAATGATTCCTATTGCAATTCGTGGTATACTACCAAACCACATCCGACATACCATTACAGTTTTTGGTTTTGGCTGTAATAAAACTTGCAAATGAGCTTAAATGCAAAAATTAATTGTACAGCCGGTTCAACATAATAATAATGTTTAGGATTCATATAGAGTGGGGGCTGTTTGGGCTTCATTCTTTGATGTCATGGTTCACTTGGTTTCTCATATTGTAAGAGAAATAAAGATGTGTGGTCCTCCCTCCCTACGAAACATGTATCCATTTGAGAGATACATGGGTTACTTAAAAGGGTATGTTAGGAACCAAAGTCGACCAGAGGGTAGTATTGTTAAAGGTTATGCTGCTGAGGAGGTGATTGAATTTGGCACAAACTATTTGAGAGATGTTAGAAATGTTGGCATTCCACAAAGTCGACATAAGGGTAGACTTGGAGGGGTAGGTACACTTGGGCGCAAAGAAGAGCCGATGCATCCAAATGATTTACACGAGGCACATTTTACGGTCTTGCAGCACATGACATCTATTGCTCCGTACATATACGAGCACCAATCACTTTTAAAAAACGAAAATAGCCAGAGGGACAATATTTGGCTGGCCAAGAAACATAATCAAACGTTTTCACACTGGCTAAAAGAAAAAGTGAGGAGTACACTTCCAAATGTGGATAAACCAGTGGAGGAATTGGGATTTGGCCCGGTACGTGTTGTCAAATATGAAGGTTACGACATTAACGGGTATACATTTTACACTAGACAACAAGATCAAAAGAGTACGGTGCAAAACAGTGGAGTAACGTTAATAGCCTCAACGACAGAGAACAACACCAAAGATTCGTATTATGGTGTCATTGAAGAAATATGGGAATTAGATTATAATTCATTTGTTATACCATTGTTTAAGTGTAAGTGGGTCGATAATAGGAGAGGTCTTCTTATTGACAGAGATGGTTTCACAACTGTCAATTTTTCCACAAACGGCTATGCATCTGAACCATTCATTCTAGCAAAATTAGCCACCCAAGTATTTTATGTGAGGGACCGAAAGATTCTAGATGGCCATGTTGTCCAATTGTAAAGGTCGTATACTTGGTATTGATTAATGTTAGGACGAGATGAATACGATAAATATGACGAGCTACCTCCATTTTCTACCGGTATTGCACCTCTAGACTCCGTTCTTGATAATACTACTTACATAAGATCCGACCACAATGAAGGATTACTCGTGGATGAAGCCCTTGAATCATGAAGGTAAAGAAAACAAGTGTTGATTCGGTTCATAATACTCTGTTTACTAATTAATTTTTTATATAGTTAACAAACTGATATTTATTTTTTTGCAGGTTCAAATTTGCAATAATCTTGTACATATGAATAAAAAAATCGTTAAAAAAAGTCATATTTTCATTAAGAGGAAACATTAGTTCAAATAATAAAAAAAAATAAGAGGAAACAAAAAAAAATTGACACCGAGCGGGAAACCAAAAGGCAGAGACTTGAAAAGCGGGAAACAAAAAAAATTAGACACTCATCCCAAACTCACACCTACACCCAATATCCCTTCCATTTTCCCAATCCCAAACACAAAACCCTAATAAAAAAGTCTAACCACACAAAACCTTTTAACCTGTCTCCCTTTTCACCCTCAAAACCATAATTAACCACTGTCATACCCACCTCGTCACCATACCGAGTTACCAGCCCCAACCAAAACATCACACCCAAATGGTAAGTTTCGAAATTTCGTATTTTTCTTTGGGTTTATTTCAAGTTGTGTTAATTATGTATGTGTAGGCTGTGTTAATTATGGATCTATATAGATTTATGTGTAGGATGAGTTTATTTATGTGTTGTTTGGGATTTCATGTCTATTGTAATTATGAGCAGATTGATTGAGGTGTTCTATCAATTGATGTATGAAAACAATGTCTCTTGTAGTTAACACTTTGGGGGTGTTTGTTTCGGCTTTTGGCTTATTTGATGTTTCATAAGCTCACTTGTTGTGGCTTATTTTGAAACTTTTCGGCTTATATAAGTTCATTGTGTCATAATAAACTTATATAAGCCGAAAAGTTTCAAAATAAGCCCAAAAAAGTGAGTTATAAAACAAAAGCCCCAAACCAAATAAGCCGTAAGCCGGCTATACAAGCCGAAATATAAATTGAAACTAAACTGGCCTGAGCCCAAGCTTAGCCTGGTTTGCACCATACTTATATGTTACTTTATTGTTTAGTCATTGATTAGCCGAAATATAAAATGAAACTAAGTTTTCATAAGAATTGACAATGAAGTAGTCCACCATACTTATATGTTACTTTATTGTTTAGTCATTGATTGGTCATTCAAGAATACGTAGCATATATTAACTCCTTAAGCATGTCATCTTGGCAATAACATTGCAAGTTTGAAACACGCCCAAATGTTTTTCTTTTCGATATGAAATAACAACCATAAATCATAATAGTAAACGTAGTAATGGGATATATGGTTATCTGGTTACAGGTCTAGTTTTTTTTTGCTAAACAAATTTATGTAAATTCTTTATTCAAACTTGTTTGGGTAATATGTTAACTTGACCATATTAGGGAGTGACCTGGTAATTGGAATGTCATTAACCAGGACTTCATCATTTGGCAAACATTTAGTGCAAAATATATGAAACTGTTTACATTTTTTCAGAACACCTGCAAGTTCAAGATGTCATTAAGGAGTATGTTGTTCAGAATCCTATAAGAGTACAGATAGAATCGCAGCTGCATTGCATGACCACTTTTTAGAACTTATATTAACGTAACTGTAACAGAAATATAAGTTGCCAAGCTAGCTTTATACATGTTCTCAAACTAGCTTTATACATGTTTTATAATTTCATGGTACTTGTCTTTTTAGGAACAAGATCAGCCGATGGAACAAGATGAACCCATGGAACAAGATCAACCGATGGAACAAGATGAACCCATGGAACAAGAGTAACCCTTCTCCCAACGAAAAAAAGGACCCAACAAAAATGAGACTAAACCTGTTGAGCCATTTGTGTCGTAATCAACATAGTTTGACGAAGCTATAATGACCATTCAATGGTTGGTTTGCTAATCACATTGGAAACATTACAAGGCTTAGGATTTCTATAACCTATGAGACTTGGCGTCATGTGCCAGAGGAACAGAAAGAAGCATTGTGGTTGAATGTGAAGGTATAACTTTTCTAAGAATTTTACTTACGTACATCAGTAAGTTATTAACAAGTATTAATATGCTAAATTTCTACATCAAACAGGACTTTTTTGATCTTAAAAACAATGATGCTAAAAAAACAACAATCAAACAATGCAACTTAGCGTGGAAGAGATTCAAAACCCGTCTTAAAAGTGACTTTATGGATCAAGGTAGATATCCTCCTGATTATGATTACACTATGATAAACAAGACGATATGGGAAACATTCTGTAAGCAAGAAGAGGCAGCGGATAAAAAGGTTTGTTTTACTTTATTATGTATTATAAGAAGCATGATATGATATTGTAATAATGTGTCTAATTTGTTAGTTACCTTTATGTGAAGGAAATGCGCATACTAGGGAGGTTATTTGCCAACCTTCAGAAGAATCATCCACATTTAGGCCGATTAGTTACCTTTATGTGAAGGAAATGCGCATACTAGGGAGGTTATTTGCCAACCTTCAAAAGAATCATCCACATTTAGGCCGATTAGGGTATCATGGCCGAAAGAAGGTTAATTGGGATAAAATTGAAATGAATGAAGCACTCAAGAATGAAATCAAAAATATGGATGATCTTCGTACTCAAGAATGGATAACGGCTCGATTGTCAAAACCCGACTCACAAGGGAATATGATATTTTCACCTGATATGGATGACCTTATCAAACGACTGGTAATATTTACATCTATACCTTATTTGCTGTCACTGATAACTGTTTAATCAACCAATTGCCTTAAATAGTTCATTAATGAATAGGTAGAGTCGGATAAGAGAAAGTCTCAAGGGCTTTGTGAAGCTGGAATTGACCCGCTAATAGAAGAGTTTGGACCTGAGCATGGGGGCCGTACAAGGGGACTTGGGAATGTTGGTTTTAGAAAAGGCATAGAGGGGTACGTTCAAAAGAAGAAAAGGAAACGTGAAGTAGATGAATCATTACTCACGCATAAGGCAGAAGTAATTCAATTACTAAAGAAAGCTGAAGTTGAAATCAAAGCCACATATGACAAGAAGATTGCTGAGCTCGAATCCAAGCTTGAGTCCAGGCAAAGCAGTTGTGGGTCGACCACAGTAGCTAATCATGAGTCACCGAAAAGTTTTAGCAACCGCCTCGATGAGATAACGGTAATGTGATTTTTAGTATATAACGAGTATAGTGGTTGCTGCACTTTGTTGCGGGTTATGAAACCTTTCGTACATCTAACTGAAAAAAGCTATCTAACCAAAAATTAGCTATGCGTATATATTTTGATGGTCAAATATCAGTTTTAGATTAAAATTGACAAACACATCACAAAACAACCAAATTTCTGCGTGTAAAATTTCAGCATGTTGTTTTCTGATGTGATTAACAGCCATAGTGATAGTGCACCGCCCTTGATAATACTTATAATCGCGCACTAAAAAGTTTTTATTGTTTCATGTTTATTAGGAGTCCGCAAAGTGCTATTTGTTTTCACCATACACTAAAGACAAAACTCCGATAGCATGGGGGGTTGTATATCCAATCAGAGACGGTATTATCCATGGAGTTCCCATAATTCCTACATACATGAAGGTGACAGTAGACAAGGTTCTTCCGGCTTATAAACTCTTAAAGCTTCCGGTGCCAGGTTGGGGATGAAAGTGTTACTTTATTAGGTCAAGCGATTGGGAGCTTTTTTCAATGGCCTCAATGCAGAATTAGTCGCATGAAGGTACATCAACAAAACTAACTTATCTTTTTGTATATTGTACTTAGTAACATTTTTTCACGTACATCAAATGGAAAATGATAACAGGAGATAACACCAACGTCGAAAAATAAAGATCAACAAATGAAAACAACAACGCCGACAAGTGTGCTTGCCCTTGAAATTGATCTGGTAACACTCAAATCTTTTGATTTATGATGATTTGAAATATTGCGTAATGATACAATATTCAAAAAATATAATGGCTTATTCTTAGGTGGCCGATGAACACAAACATCTGCGCCACATACTCTCCAACAAGAAGTGATTGAAAAATGCCCAAAAAGCTGTTCAAAAAGCCGATGTTCAAAATGCCCCTGTTCAAAAAGCCACTGTTCAAAAGGTCGTTGTTCAAAAGGCCGCTGTTCAAAAAGCCGATGTCCAAAAAGCCGATGTTCAAAAAGTCGATGTTCAAAAAGCCGCTGTTCAAAAAGCCGATGTTCAAAATGCTACTCTTCAAAAACCTGTTGTTCAAAAAGCCGCTGCCCAAGTAGCTTTAAAGCAAACGCCAAAACAGATTCAAGCATTGACGGCTCCTCAAAAAGCTGCTCAAAAAGCTGCTACTCAAGAAGCTAAAGAAGTGTTAGAGAACAGATTGATTGATGTAGGAGATACCATTGGCGTGAGAGGACCGTTATTGAATGCTGCCTATCTTCGTTGGATGAGCCGTGATGATTCTACTTCAGGTTATGTTGTTGATGTTCCTGCTGGTATGTTTGTCGGGCAAGAGGAATCCTTTTCTATTACGGTTGATGCTAGTGACATTTTAGAAATGTGGACGAATGGAAAGCTCGATGCAAGCATTGTAACTTACTTTAACCGGTACGTGTACTTTTCAATCTACTTCTAAAGTATTTAAAATCTTGTTTATAATCTCTTATTGAAAATTATTGCTGTTTGGAATTGCTTATATAGGGGTTGTTTGGAATTGCGTGTTTGACTTTATTTTTATCATGAAGTTGTTACATGTATACTACAGTTTTTGGTTTTGGCTGTAATAAAACTTGCAAATTAGCTTAAATGCAAAAATTAATTGTACAGCCGGTTCATCATAATAATAATGTTTAGGATTCATATAGAGTGGGGGCTGTTTGGGATTGTCTGCTTATTTGCGTGGCTGTTTGCGATTAGTTTGAGACTAGGGGCTGTTTGGGACTGTTTATATACTTAGGGCTGTTTGGGATTGTTTATAGATTTAGGGCTGTGTGGGATTGTTTGTAGACTAGGGGTTGTTTGAGATTGTTTATTTAGACTAGTTATTTGTTTTTTAAGATTCATATATATAGTTTTGTTTCGTTTTTAGGGGGCTATACAAGTTGATGCAGTCAAGTTCCAACCGCTGTGGTCTATTAAACCCATATTTGATTCAAGGAAGTCAATGCCTTCACAATACTTCAGAGCATTCAGTTCTACCTACGACTTTTTCCTTGCGCCATTCATAGAAAAGTATGATATGTATTGTTTAAATTGTTTAATTTCTTATGTGCATATATGGTCCAATAATTTTGTTTTACCTTTATTAGGGAGAACCATTGGGTGTTATTTGTTGTATGCCCTAAGCAACGTGCGTGCTACATCTTGGATTCACATCAGCCAAAGATCAAGAAAAGGACCGAGCGAAATTATTGGCTTACAAGCTGTTTAAATAAGTTTGTTGCGAATTACAAAGTTGTCGAGGTAACCTGTCTCACAATAATTAGATAAATACAAACATTTTTTTTTGTTATGCAACTTCTAACATGTATATATACTTTGTTTATTCAAATGTAGTGTAATCAACAAGCTGGTTTATGGGAATGCGGATTATTGTACCGAATGGATGCAATGAATTTTTTAACGTTCTCAGACCATTTTCAAAGTTATTGGCTTACAAGCTGTTTGAATAAGTTTGTTGCGAATTACAAAGTTGTCAAGGTAACCTGTCTTACTATAACTAGATACATACAACATCTTTTCTTCTCGAAATTTTGTTTTCTATTATAGCTCTCAACAATATCTTGTATACATTTTTTACATGTAGATCCCTTGGCATGACAATCGTACGTTCTCCATGAGTCAGATTGAAGACACTATTGAAAAGTGGCATTAGTTATGTCCGATTTGATCAACATTATTAATAGGTAGTTGTTAGTTATGCCGTTGTTTTTTGTTCGAGGCATTTGCACGTTCAATTATTTAAGTTAAGATGATATGTACGAACTACTTTTTTGTTGAAGGCATTTTGGAACGTACGTACGTTTAGTGCTAGAACTCTTTATCATCTACGTTAAATTCTGGAATATATGTATTGACGCTTATGGTTTATTAGTTAAATTTCTGGATCAAAAGTTGTTTGTGTTTGTATACTGCTAAATATATTACTCGAAACAGGAAACTGCATGATATCGTGTTTTCATGTTGCTGGAAATAGATTTTTTTTAAAAGGTAATCCAGACTGGTTTATTAATAGAAACCCGATTCTGTTATATAACCAAGACCAGTTATACACACTTAAACAGGTCTCAATATTGATATCAAGACCGGGTATATAGCCGGAAACGGACTGTTGTAACCAAGACCCGTTTTATAACCGGTCTGGATTTGATTTCACATGGAGAGCCCCCCACTTAGAGACCCCATGGAAAACCGGTCTCGAAGGATTCTACAACAGGTCTTGGAAGTACTTTTTGTAGTAGTGTACAAATATTCTTGACGAGCTTGCAATCCTATTTACCACCACCGTTACCCTTGCTGCGATTGAGATTGCTGCAGCTTATAGGAAGTGGAACACCTCCCACCCATAATTGATGCACCACAGGCGTACGTTTTCTAAAGTAAACTTGAAGTTCGAATACAACACCACTGGCACTTTTATTTATTAAATATAAATACTTCCACAAGCAATAACGAATTATGAGAATTAGCACAAAATTAGTAATATCTACAAGAAAACTACAGGAGCAGCAATTATAGGAAACTAATTACAATCACAACCCACAAGGATGCAATTGTCCAGTCGTTTATGGTTAGGGTATAAATATATTAACTCTCGTTTATGGTTATGGTATAAAAATATTAACTCTTTGCTTTAAATGTGTTTCTAGATGTTAAAAGTAGCTATATCAGTTTGTAAAGGCTGAAGATATGTGGTACATGGTGTTCAGGCATCTCTCATACTCTCATTGGTATAGAACCTGTGGTGAAGAGAAGAATAGTTGGCAATGGTATGTTGTGTATTGCTACAACAGAGGAACTTATTTTGGTCACATATCAAAAAACCTTACTGTTAAGTTGAGTGTTATGTATAATATTCATAAGTTAAGTAACCTAAATAAGTAAATATCGTGTTTAATAAGTTATGAATACAATTCTTATAACTTAGTAGAATAAAGTGACTGAACAAAAACACTTTATCAGTATGTTTTTAGATGCTAGTCATGAGACTTGAACTTGCGAGGACACTTGGAGATACTGATGACGGAAGCATTGTTACTTGTGGTGCTGATGGACAGGTGTTATCCTTTCGTATTATATCTAAACAACGGTAGTTAATGGAAATGTTATGATTGATATGCGTTAACAAGAAGAAGTTACTAGTGTATTATCCTTTCGTATTATATCTATTCAATTGAAGATGCTTTTTTGGATTCAAATCTTAGATTCTTTGGCGCTTTATTATCACACAGATAAAAAAAATATAACGGGAAAATGCATTTGATTGTAGGCGAGGCATGCGAGTATGCGATTATCTTAGAATGTGGAAAGGTGGAGATGAAATTGCTTGCAAGACATAACTGAATAGCTCATAAAATAGCCAATGTACGCCAGAGACTCCACACATCTTCTATACTGAGTTTACTCAACTGTAACTTTTAGTTGTTCTAGTTATAAGCTTACACATTTGGTTGGTTGGAACATTTGTTGGCTTGAACTCAATATTACTTGTGTTAATCGAAATGCATTATTCGTAGGGGCTCTTTGCAATTGATTGTTTAATAAGCTAATATTTTTTATAAGCAATCTGAAACAGCAGATGTTTTTTTTTACTTGTTAAACTAAGGTTTTTGAGACGTGTTTTTAAGACGATAACCTGTCTCCATATTGTTTTAGAGACATGTTTTAATCATCAAACCGGTCTCAAAAAATATGATCGAGACCGGTCTCTATTTATTTTCACATGGAGAGCGCCCACATATAGACCATACCAAAAACTGATCTCGATTTGCTTGAGAACGAGTCTCTAAACTACTTTTTGTAGTAGTGAAAACTGAATTTTATATTTAATAACTAATCAATGTTTTTTGAAAACTAGTTTTTTATTCGACCCGATCGAGTCACCGGGTCAATCCGGTCTTCCATCGGGTTTCAACAATAAAAAAACCTGTTTAATTTGACCCGTTGGGTCTCTATTCTACCCAGTCGAGTTACCGGTTCGACCATCGGGTCAACCTGTTTTCCGTCAGGTCAAACCGGGTTTAAAAATTATAAAACTGGTTTAATTTGACCCGTTTTTCTACCTGAAATGGTTCAACCATTAAAACTGGCCGGGTCGAGCCGGGAAAACATTATGTTTAGTCCAAAATCTTCAAACTTTTATTATTTTTCGTTTATAACCCATAAACTTATTTTTATCACCACAACTATCTGCTATAAAATCATGTTGCTATGCACAGGTACTCGTCTAGTTTGATTAATAAGTATCGAGTATGAATATTAAGAAATTAAATGATTTTTTTCTAAAAGTATAAACATGTACATAATATACAACGGAACACTACACGATACAATCTCATAAGCTATAGCAAATCAGTCACACAACACTCAACCAAACACACCCAAAGCCTCACTCACACCCACAACCAACACCCCTAACAACCACAACAGCAAAAGATACCACAATCAAAAGATGAAAATATTAAAAATATTAAGCTTGCTATAATTACATAAATGAGACAAGAATGTTTTGAGTTACACCACAATCAAAAGATGAAAAAGATGTGCAGTTGGCTTGGTCAAACCTATTACTGCTTTCAAGGTTCAAATTCACATGGATTTTATTCAAGATTTGGAGACGTTTTTACTTGGTAATCGTGGTTTCCTGGTCTTAATCCAATTACATTATTTTATTTTGAAACTCAATTGTCTGCTAATTTTAATAATTTTATAGAATTCATTCTGATCTTGGAGTTTAGCCCACTTTGTCCTTAAAAGAATGGTTAAATACATGCACTGCGAACGTCAGGGGAAGATGTTGATGGGATCTTTCTATGAACGGGAGGGCTAAAAAATAGACGAGTGTTTCCGGCGTTAAATTCGGACCTAGAAAAAGTAGCAGCGGAATCAAGAGACTGTCATCGGGTTAACCCATTAGGAGCTGGAGATGGCCTTCTTGAGCCATTCCGAGTGGGAGATGGTCTTCTCAATCTGTTCGGAGTTGGAGACGGTCTTCTAAATCCGTTTGGATTTGTCTCTTTGGAGTAAGCATTCGGTGAACTTCTTAAAGGTTCCTAAATACGTTATTTATAGCATCAAAATGTTAGTTAACTCAAAATATTGATAATGTTGAAGAGTTACTTACTTCAAGTTTCTGTGAATGTCCTTTCAAAATTGCGAGCTTTCGCTCAAATGAGTTGTCAAGCATCTACTAAAACAAAGGTCAAACGTGTATCAAACATTCAAATTTTAAGAAGATCAAGTAAGAATTTGGCTGCAATTTGCAAGACTTATTAAACTAAAAGCTTAAAGAGAAGCTTATGTACGACTTTACTTACATTTTCCTTTAAAGCATCCCAAAACATCTTTCTTGAGGAACACCTGTTAAACGAAAAATAATTAGTTCAATAAAGATGATAATTTAATATAGAAACATGTTTTAATTGTTATACATAAATCACAGAAAGCAAACAAAGTATAAAAGAACCAACCACTCTCATGATAGGAGCAACTTTTTTTTCTACAAATTTTCAAATGTCAAGCAAAATTTAATGGTTTTGGTGCATAATAAATCATTATACAATGTGTCAAGTCAAAAGTTACAATTTCTAGATATGGAAGGACAAATTTTATATTTTAGCATACAATAAAATCATACCAAACCAATAGACAGAGCTTGTTGTTTTGACTTGATGGAAAGGTAAGCTCAATATACCATGTCTTCATGGTCTTTTCTTTACGCCACTAGAACAATGTTGATATCATACAGAGTACATAGATATTTAAAAATATCCATTTTTAACTTCACTACTCTTTTAAACCAAACTAGATTGCCTTATCTTTGTTCCTTAAACATTCGGACACGCAAACAGAAAACAAAAAGATGGCTCCAATGGCAGTGGGGTTAGAAAGGATTCTTATAAAAGTTCATCCTATTACACTTTTACAAAAGTTAAATGTGGGTTTAATTATAAAAATGTGAAAATGGAGGTTTGAAAATGGTTGCAATGGCTAGGGAAGAAGAAAAGGGTATTCTCGTCTTTTCAGTTAAAATGTGTGGGCCTGAGTATGTACAATGATCTGTTAATCGAAACAACGTTAAGTTAATTGACTATATTGTTTTGTAGATGAAGCATAATGTGTATTCTCAGATAGTAAATTAAACATATAGCTTTTACCCATTTCAAAAAAACAGTACAGTACTGACAGGTCTTCGGCAGTTAAATCTTCCTGAGTAAAACTGAATATCTCTTTAACCTGAAAAATGGATAATTATCCAACAGATTGTTAAATGAAATCTTAACATGTAAAACAAAAAATGGCGTCTATAGATAAATTCGCATAGCTTAATAAAAAAATGTACCTTGAGATCACTTGATTGAGAACCAACGACGAAATTTGAACCATCCCACCCATACACGCGTGCTACAGTTGCGGATTCACACCCTTATCAACCTCACTCATACTTTCACCTTTACGCGATATTACCTTAAAACCCAAACTACACCTCCTTAATACATCCTTAATTATATCAAAAATAGTGGGGCAAATAAAAGTAAATATCCTATTCGATTTACAAACATAATGATGAAAACGGCATAAACACTTACCATCAAATTTTTTCAAAAAAACGATTCGTGAGTTTGATTAAACATAACAAATCACCGGGTATTACATAATAAATCAGCGGGTATTATTTACATAACAAATTTTAAATCGAATTAAAATTTAGATACGAACTAAAAAAATTAGATTAGATTAGACAATCTTTTCATATCTTGTGATTTTATTCACCATAACATAGAAAACACTTGAAATTTAGTTGATCCTTATTAAGAACCTGGGTCATGATTATTAGTTTTGATTATTAGGGTTTTTTTTAGAGGTTCATCAGTTTGGAATTCCACTTTTTTATTCATGATTTTGGCCCAAAGTATTGAGTATTGAATCTTAAGGACATGTGTATTTTTGAAAAAAAATTCTACATCACACGAAAAGTCTAACTTATATACTTCGCTGAAAAGAATTATTCAAGTTTTTTTAATCAAACATACATAAAAAATAATAATAATATTAAGAGAAGGTTTCTAATTAAAGATACATTTTTTTTTTAAATAGGAAAGTCCCCACTTTGGTTTTCCTTTATTATGTAAAAGATATATGATAATGCTCTCTTTTTCTAGCTTTTGCTAGTCTTAAATAAGGCTGGACACTACAATGAGGTCGACCGACTTGCTCGACCTAGATCGTCGTCAGTTGACCTTATAGTGGATGTCTCGATCGGGCTCGGTCATGGGTCGCCATGCATCGTTCGAACGACCGGTAGTCGGGAAATGATCCACTTCGTTTAATAAAAAAAAACTTTTTAATCTTTTGAAATTTAAAATAGGGTTTTTGGCTTTAAATAGCCACGTACTTTCTCAAATGTACCAATATGGTACATGTACTAAATTTATTGCCCATATCATACACGAACTTTGCATTTCGTATCAATATGGTACGTAAACTGAATTTCGACCTGTTTAACAGGTTAAACGCTTACGTGGCATAAACTATTCATCATCTTCTCAAATGTACCCATATGGTACGTGCACTAAATTTAGAATTTTTTTGCAAAACTTTAAAAAAATATTTCCTACTTTTTAAAACGTAAAATTGTATAAAATCGTTTAAAAAATTTTGAATTTTTTTATTTTTTTCAAAGGAAAACGTTTAGGTTTTTTTATATTTTAGATTTTTCTTAACTTTAAAAAACTATTTTAACTTTTAAAATTTTTAAAAAAAATGTTTTTATTTTTTCGAAAAAAACGGTAAAAATGTTTTAATTTTTTAAAATTTTCTTAACTTTAAAAATAATTCCGTAAGAAAAAAAATTCGATTATTTAAAAAAAAAATTAAGATTTTAAAAAGTACAATTTTGTTTAAAAAAATTTGTAAAAAATTAAATTTTTTACGAATAATAATGTAAAAAAATATTTTTTAAATTTAAAAAGTACAAAAAAATGTAAATTTGTTTACAAAATTAAGTTCTAAAAAAGTGCGATTTTTTTTAATTTTGTAAAAAAAATTACTTTTTTCGAAATAATGAAAAAAAAATATTTAAAAAGTTAAAAAAAAAATTTCCTAAAAAAGTAACCGGTTTTACAAGTAGCCGGTAATAAATGTACCATATTGACACGAAATGTAAAGTTCATGTACCATATGGATAATAAATTTAGTACACGTACCATATGTGTATATTTGGAAAAGTACGTGGCTATTTAAAGCCAAAAACCCTAATAATAATAATAATAATTTTTTTTAGAACGGCTTGTTAGTTGTTAGTGGTTCAGGTCGAGCAGTGACATTCAATTAGGCATTATGATGTATCCTGAACCCGTCTGTACTTTTTCCTATTCCGCCTGAAGGGGTAAAAGTCCCGGGTGAGACTCGAACTCGAGACCTCCCCTAGCCAAACATCCCCTCCCCAAGCCCCTAAAGAATCTTGGTAGCCAACTGAGCTACCTCACTTGGTTAATAATAATAGTAATAATAATAATAATAATAATAATAATAATAATAATAATAATAATAATAATAGGGTGTTTGGCGAAATATTTACTAAAAGTGTTTAGCAAAATAGATGTAACAATAATTAAATTAGCCGTAAATGTTATCAGTATAAAATGGTCGTTCTAAAAGAAGCAAAGCAAGTAATAATAATGATTGATGGACCTAATTGTTCAAAAGATTAGAAATTAGTGTACTTTGATTCTGGAAACGAGATGTAAAGAAGATGGAGGAGAAGGACCGATCCTTCTTATATTTATCTCTACTTTCTTCTCTGCTACCACCGGAATTGCACCAGAAACAAAACAAAACAAAAAAAAAAGGTTTTATTTTTTATGATTTATTTTCACTCCATATTAGTATTAGTTTTAATAACTTAATTGCCAAACTACTTAAGAAAAAAAAAATTACTTAAACGATCCATTTATATAATGTTTTTTTCGAAACAGTCTGCGCGTTTATTTTTTCAAAAATGGTCTAAAGAATAATAGTCCATTGGATTAAAAAATCAACCAACTTTGTTTATCCACGTATTAAACCGTGTGTTTCATATGTTATACGTGCCAAAAAAAAAGATAATCATAAAGCTAGATTTTTCTAGTATAATTTATTTCAAAACGCGCCGGTTAATAACAAAAATAAAATTATGGCGCGTTTTATGTTCCAAACGCATACTAGTATGCAAAAAAAAAAAGAGATGTGTTTCCATTTAATTTAAAATACATTCGCGCCACTATGTTTTAAATTAACAAAAAAGAGATGGTTTCTATTTAAATCGAAATCGAAAATGCGCCACTTGCATTTACAAACTAAAAATCTTCACATAAAAACAAAATGTAATGCAGTTCTATTTAAATCGAAATCGAAAACGCACCACTAGCATTTACAAACTAAAAATCGTCACATAAAACAAAGTGTGATGCGTTTCTAAAATCGAAAACGCACCACTTGCATTTACAGACTAAAAATCTTCACATAAAACACAGTGTGATGCGTTTCTAAAATCGAAAACGCACCACTTGCATTTACAAACTAAAAATCTTCACATAAAACACAATGTGATGCGTTTCTAAAATCGAAAACGCACCACTTGCATTTACAAACTACAAATACCATAAAACCATTTTTAAATCAACACCTGCTCTTTTATTCTTTTGATGTGATATGACGCGTGTAGAAAGGCAAAGAAATATGCAATTTGATATACAACGAGTGGGTATTTAACCCGCGCGTTGCGGCGGGGGCTAACTTTTGTTGCGATTTTCTATTTATTCAGATCTTTTTCAATTAAAAGATATTATATGACAATCTTATCGAACCAAACCAACAAAATGTCATTAGAATTGCACTTAATTTCAAGTGCTTTTTTAAAATTAACATAAATACAACATCTAATGTAAGAGAACCAAATAGAAAGCTTGTCCAGTAAAAATGCTAGATCCACCGTCCATATACTGCAAAACAACCAAACGACATAATTAGTACTTAGTTCATACTACTTATCCAACTCTAAATTGTTTTTTCACTAATACATGATACACAACATGATTAGAAGTTAGCTATTTTACAGATGTGCAACAATAGTTTTTTCACTAATACATGGGTTGATTCGGGATGTGTTTTCTCTGAAATAGTCAAGTGCGTCGAATAAAAGGTCAAATGTGTCTAACAGATTCAAAGTCTCAAAATGTCTTAATCTTTGTATGCATACAACATCCTAATAGTTGTAGGCGAAGATTTAACAGTAAATGTTTCTGTGTTCATATCAAAACTATATTAACAATACTACAGATGAGTCATTTCAAACCATACTACAGATGAGTCATTTCAACCCAAACCCATTTTGACACATTATCTAGCTTGCCCACGTTGCCACATCTATACTGATCACGTACTTCCAATCAAACAACACATAGATAATAATTATCCTATCTAATGCTTCAAGCTTTATATGTAGAAGAAGAATACCTGGTTTTTGGGAAAAATGCCTCCAAATCTTTAATATCATAATAGTTGATGTTAAGGGTTCTCAAAACCATTAAGACGCAAGCAAGACTACAATCCCATTTGCCTTCTTGTTTTATATGCGGAACCTACCCCAATATTCAACTGAACATCGTACTTGCATTTAAAGTAGAGAGCATATAACTAATATAAGTAGGAGTAGATAGACCTACATCAGTGAAGTGTGACCGGACCAAACCATCTTTCTTTCCATTCTCGGTCATCAATGGCAATTCGAAGTTGTATGATTCAATCAAGTTAATATCATCAACCTTTTCATGAGTATCATTTTCTCCAATCAATAGTTTGTTTAAGAGAATATGTAAGGGCCACATCTATAAAGAACTTTAGATACAATTACCAAAGTTTAGTCATAAAGAGTGGTCTTAGATTTCACGGCCGACGTCTAACCGGCACAAATACGCTATCCTAGATGGAAACGACTTCCCCGCGGAGCATTTTATTTTTCATCGTCGGACATTCGGACCTTTTGTTTGATTCCGTCACTTGCGTTCTCATTCCGGATTGTTCACACTATTTCCAGAAACAACTATTTCCTGCACCAATGCACCATAGATATGCATGATCAATATAAAAGGGCAGAGTCGCAGACATGTTGATTCATTAAGGTAAACTTCTGTTATATATTAATGTAATCATGTAATCAGGCAGATTTATAGACTTAAAGTACACCAGCAGGCCATTTAATAATAAAAAAAGACTCTCGTAGCAGGTAAGTCATATACATGTTATCGTGTTCGCTATTGCTTCTTAATACTTGTTTAGTTTCGTTTCTTAATACTCGTCTTACGCAACATAAGCAATAAGTTATTAGGTAATATAACAGCTAAAGTTACTTTTGAGCGAGTACCAAAGCCAAAGTGTATGAAAAAATATACGGAAAAGAGTGATCATACCTCAGTCATGGAGAAACTCATAACTTATGGAGTGTGTCGATCAGTATCATGTAACAAATGTATTCAGATGTACACAACACGTACATTTTCTAATATTCAGTATCCAGACCAACAAAAAGCGGGTGTTGGTGACACAAAAGACGCACACAAAGGATGACGGGGAATGAAAGAGAACGCGGCGAAAAATAATTTGCACCAAATTACTTATCGCGACGTTCTCTTCAACTTCGCGCCTTGCTTTGAAACGACGTATTGTATCGACAACCGCCGCCTTTTTTGTTGATCTGAATACGATCTCTTACTAATTTACAAACAAAATACCTGGTCATAAGTGACAGTGTCATACACCCACCGACGCTGCAAATTCCGTAAGACCATCTACATCATTGGTCTACAATTCAAACCAGGGACGGAGCCACTTGTAGAGGAGGGTATGCCATGGCCCATCCCAAAAGTCTAAAGAAAGTTCACTTCCACATAAACTA
>BQNB010051881.1:0-40758 GCA_026074375.1 Tanacetum coccineum
AAACCTTTAGAGTTGTCTACTTATGCAGATCTTACTTCTTCTATTGCTGCTTCTGAGCATAATGAGGAGATGGTAAATGCTGAGGTTGATGTGTCGGACCCAAAGATGACTGATGACACTGTTGCTGCTAAGTCCGAACATGCTTTTGTGTAGGGTATTTCTGTCGCTCTTGAGGATGCTGTGGAGTTGGTAGAGGTAGGGTCGGGGCATGCTTCCTCCGGCCCTAATGATGTTGTGGTTGCCATTTCCACTGGCGAGAAAGGTGATGGTTTGGTTCCCTCTTTTGTTGTTGGCGAAGAGGCCGCTGCTAACTCCTCTAGGGTTTAGACTTATTTTTTTCCTTTCTTCCTTCCTTCTCTTTTTTTATAAATTTGTTTTCTGTTAGGGGAGGGGCACGTGGTATGCCAGAGAACACTTGTTGCTTCGAGCTTGAGGCAAAATGACAATAGATGTGTTGTTGTCCATCCAGCGGATCCTGAGTCATGTCACCCGCCCTAAGCCGAATGGCTTCCCCCTGGCACCGGTAGTATAGTTGGTTAAGCCTTTGTAGGTTCAATGGGCTATATATTGCTTTCCAAAGCATACATCGTACTACCATGCCAAACTTTTGAACTTGCCTGGTTACTAGCTCGTTAAGTATTGTTTTACTTTGTTTTTTAAGTAACTACCGACTATGTTCGGTTGACTATATTGCCGGCTTTGTTCGGCTTGTAATAGGTACTTTGTAATAAAATTTCCCTTCTAGTATAATCCACTCTTTGGTACGTTGGTGTGTTTCCCATAGCTTGCTTGTAATGTTTATACGTTTGTATTTAGCACTTTAGCATTGGTTTATGCCCCAAACGCCTTATGTTTGCTCCTATTATATGTTTTTCGTATGATCCGGATGATCACATCCGGACCACCCCATATGCCGAAGCAAATGTTTATTAGCTATGTTCGTATACATTACAGGTTGCTTATGTTTCCTTCCTTATTAGTTGGTGCATGTTCTCTCCATGACGTTGTTGTTCATCGGAGTTTCTTGCTCGGAAGGAGGTGATCATTGTGTCCCCTCCTCCAACATTATGCTAAAGTTTTCATGTTTCAACTTTGCCTTCCCATATGTGTTTCGTGTTCATGGGGTAAGTGTGTTCCTTTATTAATATCCGGAGGTAGCGAGCCATTCGGAGCTTACTATGCTTCGTGTTTGCATCATTGTTATTTATCCAACAGAATTTGACTTTATCACGTTAAGGTGAAAATCAAATACTTAGATATAAAAATAGAAGGGCCCTCTGAGGTCAACTAACACTTTAAAAATGGTTACCTCTGATGGGTTACATAATGCTATTAGATATGTGTTGTGATTACAAGTCCGTTCAGTTACTCCCACTAGCTTCCCAATTGTAGTTTGGCTTTGCACCTGGTACATTGCTTGCTGCTTTTCCTTTCTTACTGTTGCTCGTCTCTTCTACCGATGGTCTTGTTTTGATACCCACCGATACTTCCTGATTGAGAAATTCCAACTTTACGGTTGCCAATCCTGTTAACACCTCTGCTTAGGAGTTCAAATTTTTTGAAAGATGTGTGATCCCAAACCTATGGAATGAGGCTGTTGCATCCATAATTTCTTTCTTATACTTCCTCTCTTATTCCGTTGCTGGCGTATGGTTTCATCTTTCTGAGCAACCAACTTTGGTGAATCCATGAAGACATGCAAGTCTTATATACCTTTGCTTACAGAGGCGGCTAGTCCTACCAATAATGCCTCATAATCCATAACATGATTGGATGCGTTAAACTTTAAACGAATGGCATGTGAATACATCTTTTCCTTGAGACTGACCAGTATGATTCCTACACCCGAACCTTCTTCAATTTTTTCTCTGCCTAGATACAACCTCCAGGCCCTTGGTGTTGGGGTTGATTTTTCTTGAAGCTTCCTGCTTAGGTTGAGCGTTCCCCCTTCGTTTGCATCTGGCGTCTCTTCTACTTGCTCTCCTTGACCAAAGAACTTCTTCACTACTGATCCTTCAGCCTCCCTTTTTAGGATGTATGAGATGTCTTATGTTCGTATCTCGACGGCCCATTTTTCTAATCGTCCTTCTTTTCAGAAGAGTTTCATTATTTCCTCCATTGGTCCATCGGTTATAACCTTAACCTTATGTTTTCTAAAGATTGCTCTCAGGGATCTTGTTGTGTGAATTAGTGCTTACACCATCTTTTCTATTGGGGTGTAGCATATTTCCATTCCTTGTAGCGGTCGGCTCACATAGGAGACAAGTATTTTGATTCCTTCCTTTTCTACCAGCAGCACAGAACTTATTGTCTCATCTTTTTGGCGTAGACATAGCATCAGAATTTCATCTTCCTTTGGAACAGCCAATGTTTGCAATTTATTCAATTTCCTTTTTATCCTTTGGAGGGATTTATCGGCCTCATTCGTCCAGCCAGACCCTTATGTTGTCTCAAATCTCATTTGGACCTTGCGAATGAGGTATTGTAACTCTGCCATTTTTGGGATAAATTTGCTAATGGTTGTTAGTTGTAAGAACAAACTTCGTATTTGATTTGGGCTTTTTGGGGTGGGTTTAGAATGATTGCATGCACCTTCTCTGGGTCTGCTCTTATTCCTTCCTTGGTTACCATAAAGCCGAGAAACCTTCCTTCTTTCACTCCGAATGAGGACGTGGCCGGATCAATCTTGATGTTTACTCTTTTTAACTTTCTTAGTGTTTCTTCAACGTCTTAAACCAGGTCCAACTTACTTTTACTTTTTATTACTATTTCTTCCAAGTATATTTCCACGTTCCGTCCTCTATGATCGGCTAAGACCTCTTCCATCATCCTCTGAAGTGTAGCAGCTAAGTTCTTTAATTCTTTCGGCATATGGGTGAAACATTACACTCCTTCCTCCGTATGAAACCCAATCTTTTCTTCGTCGTCCTCTGTCATCTTTATTTGGTTGTATTCCTTCGGAAGTCGTAGGAAACATTTGTACGGATATCCCATTATCGATGCTAGCCCTTCCCCTTCCTCCGGAAAGGGGTACATGTCCTTGGCACAGACTTTGTTGAGGCTAGAGTAATCCACTTGCACCTTCCAGGTTCCATTTGTTAGCTTAACAGGTATCGTGTTGGCGACCCACATGGGGTGCCGAGCCTTTCTGATCATCCCTTCCTTTAGCCATCGGAACACCTTTTCTTTTAATACCAGTCTTCCCGTGATCCGGATCAATCTTGATGATCACATCTTTTCAACTTTCTAAGTGATTCATCCAATCCAAAGGTCCTTGAACTAGGTCTGATATTACTGCTTATTTTTCGCTTTTTATCACCATTTCATCCCAGATATATTTCCACGTTTCATCCTCTTTGATCGGCTAAGACCTTCTCCATCATCCTCTAAATGTACTGCCAGAATTCTTTTAATTCTCTGCATGTGGTGAAACAGTATACTCTTCATCCGATGAAACCACGGTTTTTCTTCAGTCATCCTCTGCATTCTAATTGGCTGAATTCCTTCGGGAGTCGTAGAAACATTATACGGGATCTCCAATATCGATGCTAGCTCTTACCCTCCACAGGAAAGGGGACAGTCTGGCTACATTGCACATACTTTGTTAAGGCTAGAGTAATCCACTTGCACCTTTCAGGTTCCATTTGCTAGCTTAACAGGTATCGTATTGGCGACCCATACGGGGTGTTGAACCTTTCTAATCATCCCTTTCTTTAGCCATGGGAACACCTTTTCTTTCAATACCAGTCTTCTGTCTGGTATCATGGGTCGTCTCTTATAAACCACTGGCTCGAAGAGGGGGTATATCTTTAGTAGATGCTCCATGACAAATCGCGAAACGACTGTTCTTTTCAATCCGGTCCAAACGAATACCTCCATGTTTTCTCGGAGAACGTCTGTTAATAACCGTTTGTAATTGGCTGTCAACGTGGTCCCCATTGTTATGTACTGGTTTGGACGTTCATGGCTGATGGTGAATACTTCCTCTGTGTTTTCCCTGCACCATGTTTTTCAAGCGGCACCGGACCTGAGTTAGGACCGCGGCCGGAGTTGCTCTTTATTGTTAGTATTCATTGTTCTCTTATCCTAGAAATTTGCTCTTCACTTCGACGCCACTGTACCTCCTTCCACGAACCTTGCACCCTTTCCAAGTGTCTGCATTCCCATAGAGCCTCTCTACTGGTTTCCATTGTTACGATTCCTTGGTTGGTGGGGAATTTGATCATAGAATAGATGGTAGAACCTGCCGCTCTGAGGAGTCTCATTCCGGTCCTTCCTATTATGACGTTGTATGGCGAGCGACATTTTATTATCGCAAACTCCATTAGCACCATTTTGTTTGTTCCTGCCTTTCCCATAGTTACTCAAAGATCTATTATTCCTAGAGAATGATACATTTCTCCTAAAAAACCTACCAGCGGAGCTATGCATCTTCTGAGTCTTGACTGGATGTTAACATTGAGGCTTTTGAAGCAATGTTCATACATGATCTCTGACGAACTCCCACCGTCAACTAGAATCCTTTGGACCTGATTGCCTTTAACTACTCCTTCTAATATGATGGGTTCATCCGTCAGCTGATTCTAGGGGATCGCTGGGAAGGTAAGTTCATCTGTTAGACCGGACCTTTCTTCTTCAAAAGGCCTCTTGCGATTTCCTCCTTCCCTTATCATGGTTTTGACCTTTACATTGTTCCTTCCTTGGCTCTCGTTCTTCTGGTTGTTCCGGCAGATATCTTTCACCAGATGGGCCAACTTCCCCGAGGCCACAACTTCCTCTATTTGCTTTTTTAACTTATGGCAGTCATTGGTGTTGTGACCCCTGTCCCTGTGGTAGTCATAAAATTTGTTCAAGTTTTGTTTTTCAGGGGTTCTAATTAAAGGTGGCGGTTCTGGGAAGCTCACACTTTCCATGGCTAAGATCTCTTTCAGAGTCTTGATAAGTGGGGTAAAAGTATCTTTTCGGGGATAAGGAGTGTATATCCCTATGTTTCTTCATGTTTCTCTTAGGTTGCCTCTATTTCTAGCCTTTTCAGGTCCTTCGGACCATGCCGGACGAATATACCCTTTGTTCTTCTGAGAAGAACATACCATTTCTGCTGACCCGCAACCACTTCTCCTCTAATGAAGGCTCTGACTCTTTCGAACATCTCGTCCACCGTCTTGGGTATTTTGTCATTGAGATTTTTGGCGAGTTCTGGATGACCATGATTATGCATAAAGGCTGAGATACGTAGAGCCGGAGGAACTCCCTTTATGTGTGAACTTTCGGATTTGAACTGATCTATGAAAGCTTGTAAACCCTTGTTCTGTCTTCTCTTGAGACCGTAAATCTCTGTGGGCTCTTTTGCATATCTCTTTTGTTGTGAAAATTCCTCCAAGAACTTTTGACTTAGTTCTTCGAAACTGTCTGCACTTTTAGGGTCCAAATCATCGAACCAGTTTTGTGCCGCTCCACCTAGGGTTTGACGAAACATTTTGTACCAAACAGGCATTCTTGTTCGGCTGCCGCCGTAAAGATGCCTAAATGGTCCACTCGGATAATTGTTTCTCTAATATACCCTGATGTTCTGAGATAAAATAGAAGTTGTATGTTCCTTTTGCCATCCGATTATATTTTTTAAATGGCAATTCTTTGGGTAAAAGAGTGGGCTTAGGCCTTTTGTAGGTGAGTTTTTAGGTCTCATAGTGTCCTCTGAACCTATCCTCATAATCAAGTCCGAGCTTTCTCCTGGTGTCCCGAACCATTTCCTCTGGGTTTGGACCTTTCCCTTCTTGCCTTCTCCTTGGTCATGCTCTGGTCTTCCATCCTTCTTGACCTTCTTAAGTGTGCTGGTTCTTTGCTCTTGGAGGGAGTCCTCTGACTTTTACTGGCAGAGGCTTGTAAGTGTTAGATGTGCCAGAAGATTTAAGAGAGAATCAATCAGAAAAACCTCTTGCTAGCGACCTGGCCGGAGCTTCTTTATCAGAGTCGGCATAGGAAAGTCTCTTGGTGTGGCTTTTACCTTGCTTGATGGTTTAATGTTTCTTTGATCATGTCTTAACATTAATGTTTCCTTTGATGCGGCCGTAGAAGGGGAAGGGTTTTCCTTGCATTTGTAAGAACTGGTTTAGTGGGTCCCTCCATGTGCTTCCTTTCCCACGTCCCTTGTTTTTTTAGCCCCCACGAATTTCGCGTCCACATAAGGTTAGCGAGTAAACCATGCCTTTTTTGGTTTTCTTCTTTGGGTAGATTGGGATGCCAAATCCCACGGATGGTGCCAAATGTTGAGGTAAATTTACGTGGGCTACTTGGGCTTGGTAAAAGTGACCTCAACGGTGATGAATATCGAGTTCAGCTTGGTTCCTTCGGAGCTTAATCCTTCATCTCCTTGCTAAAAATAAGAAAGAACATCGTTAGCTCGACCCGTGATGAATCCGGACCAAATCGGCGAAAGAGTAAATATGGCGATATAAGATAAAAGCGAAGAAAATAAGTATGGTCCGGAGTAAGGTGTTTTTGCCCCGTCTAGGGAATGAGCTCTCCTTTTATACTATTTGGGTTTGCTACAAGACATAACCGTAGGGCTCTCTCTTGGTACGATATGTCAGCTACGTGTCATTCCAAGGACTGTGGTCCTTCACAAGGACTGTACCTTTGTCGTGTGTCCTTAGACACCGCTGCATTAGGACAGAGCTAATAAATCCGAACATGATATGTCCTTCGACATATCAGCTTCTCCGGAGTTCTATCGGTGACTCCGGACCTGACATGTTCTTCGACAGGTCAGCTTCTCTGGAGTATTTATTTAGTTTTAGCCCGTGCTAGTTTGGTAGGAGTATCTAAGCTATATTTCATCTTCGGAAGCTCTGGGGAAGACAATACCTCATCCAATATAATACAGATATAAGAGCAATAGGTATGTGAGGAGGTTTTCCTCCTCATTTGGGTCCCACATCATCTTAACACTCCTACTTCAAAATACCCCTTCACTCATAACATACCATCAGCCTCCTCATTTGGGCCCCACCCACCCACCGACAATTTTATTTTATTTTTTATTTTATCACGCAAACTAAATTCATTTCATTCAAATTAAAATATAAAATACAATATTTTAAAAAATTATAACACACGTTATACTCCATTCGAAGAAAAAGTTAGATTCACTAGTCAAAACTGCTTTCATGACTAGACATTTTTCATATTTTTTATTCACTAGCTAGTAGTTAAAACCATTTCCATAATTGGTATACGTACACAAACGAAAAATCTTCATCTTCATCATGGAAAAAACCTACAACACCCACCAATACACACACCCTTTTTAAAACACATTTTTTTAAAACCATCACACACAAAGACACACACATTTATAAATCAAAATAAAAAGAAAAGAAAGATAAAAAACACAACCCGTTTGTCTCTTTCTTCCTCACTTCCCCGATGAGAGGTAAAACGGCGAGAGGGGACGAGTGATGTTGGTGTGGTGGCGAGCAAGTGGCGAGCTGCCACGTCAGAAACAGTGAGCTTGCTCGCCACCATACCTATTGCTCTAAAAGCACATGGTACCGGGGGGGGGGGGATTTTTACGTTTTCATGCTTCGATCCGAAATAGCCAGCCGATATGGTCCCCGAAAAGGCAGCGCGAAAACGCAAAACACTGTATTGTGTCTGGCGTTTTTGTGCTCGCGTTTTCGTGTTTTATATATATATTTTAAATCTGAATATTTTGTAACGGCTAGAGATTTTAATAGCCCAAAAAAGAGCTATTTTTTTGTCTTTATTATCTATTTTTTTCAAAAGTTTACCCTTTCAAAATCCTATATAAACCTTAAACTTCTATTTTTTTACACACTTCTTTATACACAACACAAAAAAATACTATGAATCCCAACAACAATATGTCCGATTTTTACGACTATTACTTTCAACGCGATATGGAGAGGTATGCACAATATTATCAATATTTTGAACAATATCAAAGTTTGGAGGATGATGAAAGTGAAAATTAGGTTCGTAATTCAAAAAAAAATACTAGAAGATACATACCACATGAATGAGAAGTTGTGGAAGAAAAGTTAAGGCGAGATTATTTTGGCTACGAACACACTCAACCCATATATCCGAAAGAATATTTTCGGCAAAGGTATCGTATGAGTTCTACACTTTTTTAAAATCATGAATGATGTTACTAATTATGATGATGACCCTCTTCCCGATTACTTCCTTTTTTTAAACAACGTCCTGATTGTACCGATCGTTTAGGTTTTAGTCCTATTATGAAATGCACATCCGCCATACGTCACTTTGGCATATGGTACATCACCCGATGCATTTGATGAGTATTTGTAAGTTGTCGAACGTTATTCACGTGAATGTTTATGGAACTTCACTAAATGCATATATATATTGTATGTTGAAGACTTTTCAAGAGAACCTACTTTAGATGATGTCCAACATGTATATTAATTGCATGAAAGGAAACACGGGCTCTCGGAAATGCTCAGGAGCATTGATTGTATGCATTGGGAATGGACAAAGTGTCCTAAGTCCTTACATGGTCAATTCAAAAGACGTGATAAAAAATAACAGACTATAATGCTTGAGGCCGTTGCGGATCAACAATTGTGGATTCGGCATGCATATTTTGGGGTACCGGGGACAAATAACGACCTTAATGTTTTATATGGTTCATCGTTATTTGATGACCGACTAGTGTTAAAAGCTCCAGAAGTTTTGTTTGTAGTAAATGGAAAAACATACGAAAAAGGTTATTATTTAGCGGATGGAATTTATCCTTAATGGTCTACGTTTGTCAAATCGTTTACTATGGCAAGGGATGATAAAACAATGAAGTTTTAAAAAGTTTAAGAAAGTTCAAGAAAAGATATTGAAAGAACTTTCGGAGTCCCACAAGGTCGGTGGGGAATTATACAACAACCTGCATGAGCATATCATATGAACACAATTAAAAGAATCATGTATTGTTGCATCATATTACATAACATGATATTGCAAGATAAAAAAATTTGATATTAGTGAATATGGAGATATGTACATTTCTCCACAAAATAATATCCAATGTACTTGGGTTGAACGATGCGAGATACTACGAAGTAAAAATAAAGAACTTCGGGATAGGAGAGTTCACGACGACCTTCGACGCGATATTGTGGAGCATTTATGAAACCTTAATCATTGATGACATCAAATAACGTCATCTTATTAGCATCATTTATCCTGCATTTTATAACCCATTTGATATAATTATTGCATGAATCGGTACTTAATAGTTTATATTTGTTATTTGCAGTAATTTTCAAGCATTTGGTAACAGATGGAGAGAATGACGTGTTTTAAAGCATAAACGTAGAGTTTGAGAAAGTCGATTGATTCTGACATCAATACACCGTATCATTCTAGATGAATACGCCGTATCTAAAGACTTTGAAGAACTAAAGACCATTGCCTGACTTAGAAGAAAATGTCGTATCCACATCAGTAGATACGTCGTGTATGATACTTTGATCAAATATCAAGAAAAACACATTTTCAGCCAATACTCCGTATCCAAAACCTCAATACTCCGTATTAATCAATACTCCATGTCCAAAGAACCAATACTCCGTATCCGAAGAACCAATACTCCGTATTGGTCAATAATCATATCCGAAGACCCAATACACCGTATCCGAAAATTGGATATGCCGTATCCAAACCAGCTCAAGAAAATTCTAGAATATTTTATCGTGAGTCTCACGTCAAGTCATCCAATACGCCGTATTGAGGTTTTCAATATGCCGTACCGACCAATTTTCAGAGTCAATAAATACCAAACCCTAAATACGATTGAGGGTATGTTTTTTTCCACCAAGTCCGATTTTCATAAGATCTATGAAGCCATGAAGGTCCTATAAAGTGGTTTAATCGATAGGAAAACTCTTGTAATCTCTACACTCCACTATACGCGTTCGTTAGCATTATGTTTTTAGTCGCTCATCTATAATTTCGTGTATTATAATTACAATGAGCATCGGCTAATACCTTATAGGTACAGTCATGGTTTATGATAATATAATGTTTTGATTGTCTTTATATCGTTGTTCTTTTATTCGATGCATGTTGATTATTTTATCACTTCATACCCGTTTATGTGTTAATTATATGTTTTTCCTATCATTCAACTAGGATCTAGTCCTACATATTTAATGCGCTGCAACTTCGGTGTTGTTTGGGCGTAGGCTAAGAGTCTGGGATAGAAACATATAACGCTTATTCATATAGCTAGAATAAGTAAGATTACCAATCGAAGAGAAAGCCCTGTTTTTGATCTATGAGTTAAGTGGGTACTTGGGATTAACGACATACGTCCTGCTTCCATGCGTGTAGTTAAGTGGTGTGTGACTACTAGTATAGAATTTTTGCATTAAGCATAGTTGGTAAAGCCTCCATGGCTAAGGATTCAATTATAACCGCGCCAATAAAAGTGTCCTAGATAGATTATAATCAACGTGTGAAGCTTTATTGCTGTTAAGGTTAATTGTGGCAGATTAACTAGGCGACAAACCTCGAGTTAGGGAGAAAAAAAAAAGAATCCACCTAACTTTGGAATGATATACCACCAACGAATTAATACAATCATTGCACGAATAGACAATCAAGGCATATTATTAGATTAAACTGGCTAATACGTTTTCTTCAAATTTGACTACTTCCCAATCTTTTGTTAATCATTTGTGTGCGTTATTTGTCATTATTTTAGGATAATTAGAACTAAACTTGTGCCAGTCTCTCAGACTGAACCCCCCCCCCCCCTTTACGATAGTTTAGGTTTAATTAGATTTAATTAGAATAATTAGATTAGAATAGTACTAAACCTAGGTAAATAAAATACCGGTAGAATTAAAAGTTAACTTCCATTCTCAGTGATCGACACCCTACTTACCACGAAGCTACATCTGATTGGGTACACTGCCTGTTAGAGTGTTGTTTTAGGTATAGCCAGCATAAAATAAATAGTAAAACTTGATAATAAATAACAACCTACACGACGACACATCAAGTTTTTGGCGCCGTTGTCGGGGCATGCGATTGTTTAATTTCTTGTTTTTATTGGTATTTTTTATAAATTTAGTTTTGTTTTTCTATCGTCTGTTGTTATTTATTGAATACGGCGCATCCATTTTCTTTGAATACAACGTATTTAACATCAAACATCGATACAACATATCTAGTCTACTGAATACGACGTATCGACTGTCTGATACAGCAGCAATTTTAGTTAGCTTTCTAGTTTAGTTTTTTAGAATAGTTTTACTTCGAATTATGTATTTTTTTAGGTACCATTTTCGGATTCCCTCCTTACCCATTCAATTACCTTACAAGGAGGTTAACTATTGAGGAAATGTTGGCTAAATTCATTGATGAAGGTAAACGTGAATATGCGGAGATGGAGATATTCATTAAAGAATTTAGAACCACCAACGAGCTTTTGTTAAAAATACGAAGCAACTTATTGAGTGAGCTAAAAATCGAGGTAAACGAATTGTCAAAGGTTGTAAGTAATGTTTTGATTCCAAAAAACGAAGTCAAAGGAATGACAACTCCGGGAGGAAAGATGACGTCTGAAGTCACCCGTAGTAAAGAAATTAATGAAACTGGAATCAACAAGAATGAACCTCCTAGATTTAAACAAGATATGTAGGAAAAGCCGCATAATGATGGTGAGAAAAATAAATCTTCAACTATTCGTGAAAGGACTAGTCAACCATTAGTAAAACCACAACAATCATCTATTCCTTTCCTAAACCGGGTGAGAAAAGAAAAAGAAGAAGCACTGCAATGAAATTTTTTGGAGAATCTGAAACAACTCGATATTAATATTTTGTTTATCGAAGCCCTAGTGCAAATACTAAAATACGCTAAATATCTGAAGAATTTACTGACAAATAAATCCAGACTTGAAGAAGCTTGTACGAAGACAATGAACGAAAGGTGCTCAGCTGTCTTGCTCAACGAACTGCCATCAAAAGAAAAAGACCCCATGAGTTTCACTACCCCTTGTCAAGTATTAGAGAAACATAAGGAAGCAGAAGACTTCGCCGCAAATCACTTATCTAGGTTTGAGAATCCACATATGGAGGTGTTAAATGATAGGGAAATTGCTAATAAATTCTTCGACAAGCATTTAATGGTGCTAAAATCCAAGTTTAATAACGATGAACCATGGCATGCAGATTTTGTTAATTATATTGTTAGAAAGGTTGTTCCCTCAAATTGGACCTTTGAAAAAAGAAAGAGGTTTTTTTCGCAAGTCAAGACTTACTTTTGGGAAGATCCTTATGCATTTAAACTTTGCACAGATAATATAATGAGAAGATGTGTGGCTGGAAGTGAAACCCTCGAAATTTTGGCGCATTGTCATTCGGGACCTACTGGTGGCATCATAGTGCTAATGTTACCGCAAAGAAGGTTTATGAGTCTGGATTTTATTGGCCTAGTGTCTTTAAAGATGCTAATGAGTACGTAAGACGATGTGATGCATGTCAAAGATCGGGAAACATATCTTCAAGGAGCGAAATGCCTCAAAATAACATTCAGGTATGCGAAGTCTTTGATGTTTGGGGATTAGATTTTATGGGACCATTTCCCCAATCTAGATGTAATAAATACATATTAGTAGTTGTAGATTATGTGTCCAAATGGGTAGAAGCTCAAGCATTACCTACGAATGATGCGCGTGTAGTGGTTAAGTTTTTAAGAAGTTTATTTGCTAGGTTTGGAGTTCCTAAAGCTTTGATTAGTGATAAAGGGGCACATTTTTGTAATTCCCAGCTTGAAAAAGCTTTACAGAGATATGGTGTGACTCACAAATTATCCACGGCATATCACCCTCAATCTAATGGACAAACTAAAGTTACTAATAGGGCTATTAAGAATATCCTAGAGAGATCAGTGGGGTACAATCCTAAAGGTTGGTCGGAAAAACTTCTGATGCATTATGAGCATTTAGGACGGCCTACAAAACACCAACAGGGTGTATACCTTTCAGACTAGTTTATGGGAAAGCATGTACCATAGTACCTGTAAGATCGAGCATTTAGGCACATTGGGCATTAAACACAATGTACATATGAAATAACCCTTGCTAGCGAAAGTCGTCTATGCCATCTTTAAATGAGTTAGCCGAATTGAAAGAAGGTGCTTATGAAATACTAAATTTTACCAACTAACGGACCAAAAAATGGCATGATTCTGGGCTTCGTGGTGATAAAGATTTTAAGGTAGGCGACAAGGTGCTACTTTATAATTCTCGTCTGAAGATGTACCCTGGAAAACTTAAGTCGAAATGGAGTGCTCTGAACATTGTTAAAACGGTATATCCACATGGGGCTATAGAAATCACTGAAAGGGACGGGTTTAGCTTCAAGGTCAATGGACAACGATTGAAGAAATATTATAGAGGTAACATTGACAAAGAGGATGATGAAGTTATAGAGTTCGAGAATGGTGTAACGTGAGGCTGAAGGGAGTCTAACTTAAAGACTCTTACAAAAACAAAAGTGCTTCCCGGGAGACAACCTGGATTGTTATTTATTTTTATCGAGTCTGTCTTCCTAGTTATCAATGCGGCGTATCCGCTCCATACCATATGACGTATTGAATGTCTGGACGTTATCAGTATTTTATTTTTTATGCACTTTAAACATTATTGTCAGTTTTGTCTATACGACGTATTCATGTACCTGATACGGCGTACCGTATTTAGATATTTTTACAGGTTTTTTAATACGGCGTATTCTAGTTTATGGATACGGCGTATTGGTATTCTGTACAGTTTGTTTAGTTTATTTATAATTAACCATAGCTACTGAGATAGGATTTTGCATGTTTTTCTTATATTTTGCACAGGACCTCGCTACAAATAAATTGACAAAGTTGGTGAAGTATCGATCATCTGGAATCCTCTGTGTGTTGTAGTCATCCAGACGCATTTACAACATACATTCTTTCTCATAAACTCAACTTGGAGAATCTACTGAGCAAAATATCAGGGGAGTTTCTCATTCTAATTTTTTTAATTCCCGTTTTTAATGTTTTATCTATACAACGATGATGTTGTATAATTCAAGTGGGGGGTGGGAATTAGAATGCATACTTGTTCTATTTTTCACATAATTGCTTAAATTATGCTCAAATTTAAAAAAATTTCAAGCATACTTTTTTGAAATTACTTATTACATAACCTGCACACAATAGCCCTTATTAGATATTGCGAGGATTTAACCTTATCCGTTTCTAAATGTTTACCCAAATTCCACAAAATATGAGTGTGTCGGTGATGTTGTAGACTTTAGAACTTGGCTTGGTATATCTATTCGCGACCACAATAATGAGTCCTATTGATTTAGATAGAGTAACTTGTTTAAATTGGTAAATTTCTAGAATTACACCCAAAAAGCCTTTATATGCTGTTTTATTAACTAACTACACTGGTTAGTTAAATCATCGTATAAACCCTTTGTTTACCCTCATCTTAAGAGTAAGATACCCCTAGAAAAATCAATAGAGCCAATCCTTTAAGAATTACACCAACTGTTTATTTCGTTACACCTTTACACCTTAGCCTACCCTGTTAGATTAAGTCTATTTATCAGTTACTAGTTGCTTAAAGTGTAAAGTATGTATTTTCCGAGTCTTGTGTCAATTTTCTATCTTTGGTACGGTTGGAAAGAAATTTGCACATTGCAAATGGGAATGTATAAAGTAGTCAAAACTCATATATTTTTACTACCATCATAATTATTGATGCGTCCGAAAACAAGAAGAACCATGGAGAAAATTATCCGGAGTTATTATGATGGTGAAGATGGTGAAATTACATCGAGATTCGTAGTTAGTATAAAAAATGAAAAAATTAGACAAATCGCAACAAAAAAGAGGAGGAAAGTTTGAAGATAATCGTTTCGCAAAAGCTTAAATCGAAGGAATTATTTGAAGGATCGATTATTCATTGATACATCTTATACGTCAATGATGTAAAGTTTTGTATAAAGTGGTAGATATCGCCACTTGTCTTGTAAAAGTATGTAAAGTATGGGATGATTGAGAAGTTGACCGTTACGGGAACGCCAACTTAGATTGTTGTTTTTTATCAATGATCAAGACGTGTGTAAATAGTTGTGTCTTTTTCATGGTAACGGTCGGGAAAAGTGTCTAGCAACTTGTACCTTATCTATTTGGACTTAATCTATTTGTTTCGTAATTTTTATTTAACAACAATTTATTTCCCTTTCCTAATCATTAACCTTGGGTTTTACTCGAATGAGGATGTGATCGAGTCATGCATGTCTATTCTGTCATTACGGCCATGTATGCGTGATTCAGCTGCCTTGTTGGTTTATTACTTTTGGTAAAAGTTAGAAGATCCAAACCCTATATCATTCTTCATCCTAACCCTTGGTTAAACTCGAATAACGATGTGATCGAACACACATGTCTATTTCGTTGTTACGGCTATGTATGTGTGATTCAGCTGCCTTGTTGGTGTGGTACTTTTGGTGAAAGATTGTAGAATGATCAACCCTAAGCCTTATAATAAAAACCCATTTTACCTTTATAAACTTATTACTCCTTATCTCTAGCGATGAAGATGTGTATCCTTGCCAAGCTTATGATAGAATACTCGCCACGGCCGAATAATTGAGCGAATTAGTTACATGTTACCACATAGATTAGTTGAGTGATTTGAGTGTTTTCATCTTCCTATTTCGTGAGGTGTTTGGTTGTGTAATTGTAATAGATCAAATAAATGCTTAAACGGAAAATATCCTTAAGTAATACATTTTCATAAACTTCTAAAGGCTACTTGAGGACAAGTATAATTCAAGTGAGTGGATATTTGATGACATCAAATTATGTCATCTTGTTAGCATCATTTATCCCGCATTTTATAACCCATTTGATATAATTATTGCTTGAATTGGTACTTAATAGTTTATATTTGTTATTTGCAGTAATTTTTGAGCATTTGTCAAAAGATGGAGAGAAAGACGTGTTTGAAGCATAAACGTACAGTTTGAGAAAGTCGACTGATTCTGACATCAATACGCCGTATCATTCTAGATGAATACGCCGTATCTAAAGACTTTGAAGAACTCAAGACCATTGTCTGACTTTGAAGAATATGTCGTATCCACATCAGTAGATATGTCGTGTATGATACTTTGGTCAAATATCAAGAAAAACACATTTTCAGCCAATCCTCCGTATCCAAAACCTCAATACTCTATATTGGTCAATACTATATATCCGAAGAACCAATACTCCATATTGGTCAATACTCCGTATAGAAGAACCAATACTCCGTATTGGTCAATACTCCATATCCGAAGACCCAATACACCGTATCCGAAAATTGGATATGCCGTATCCAAACCAGCTCAAGAAAATTCTAGAATATTTTATTCGTGGAGCTCACGTCAAGTCATCCAATACGCCGTATTGAGGTTTTCAATATGCCGTACCGACCAATTTTCAGAGTCAATAAATACCAAACCCTAAATACGATTGAGGGTATGTTTTTTTCCACCAAGTCCGATTTTCATAAGATCTATGAAGCCATGAAGGTCCTATAAAGTGGTTTAATCGATAGGAAAACTCTTGTAATCTCTACACTCCACTATACGCGTTCGGTTAGCATTATGTTTAATCGCTCATCTATAATTTCGTGTATTATTACAATGACTATCGGCTAATACCTTTAGGTATCAGTCATGTTTATGATAATATAATGTTTTGATTTGTCTTTATATCGATTGTTCTTTATTCGTTGCATGTTGATTATGTTTATCACTTCATACCCGTTTATGTGCTTAATTATGTGTTTTCCCTATCATTCAACTAGGTCTAGTCCTACATATTTAATGCGCTGCAACTTTGGTGTTGTTTGGGAGTAGGCTAAGAGTCTGGGATAGAAACATATAACGCTTATTCATATAGCTAGAATAATAAGATTACCAATAGAAAGCCCTGTTTTGATCTATGGTTAAGTGGGTGACTTGGGATTACACATACGTCCTGTTTCCATATGTAGTTAAGTGGGTGTGGACTACTAGTATATGAATTTTGCATTAAGCAATAAGTTGGTAAAGCCTCCAT
Organism: Tanacetum coccineum; assembly: GCA_026074375.1. Lineage (NCBI taxonomy): Eukaryota > Viridiplantae > Streptophyta > Magnoliopsida > Asterales > Asteraceae > Tanacetum > Tanacetum coccineum. The sequence continues at coordinate 17,143 of BQNB010051881.1, forward strand.
GAGCTAGGATTCAATATAACCACCAATATAGTGTCCTAGATAGATTATAATCAACGGTGTGAGCTTTATGCGGGTTTAGGTTAATTGTGGCAGGATTAACTAGCGACAAACCTCGAGTCTAGGGAGAAGATCCACCTAACTTTGGAATGATATACCACCAACGAATTAATACAATCATTGCACGAATAGACAATCAAGGCATATTATTATATTAAACTGGCTAATATGTTTTCCTCATATTTGACTGCTTCCCAATCTTTTGTTAATCATTTGTGTGCGTTATTTGTCATCACCTTAGGATAATTAAAACTAAATTCGTGCCAGTCTCTCAGGCTGAAAACCCTCCAATTTGCGTTAGTTTAGGTTTAATTAGATTTAATTAGAATAATTAGATTAGATTAGTACTAAACCTAGGTAAATAAAATACCGATAGAATTAAGAGTTAACTTCCACTCTTAGTGATCGACACCCTACTTACTATGAAGCTACATCTGATTGGGTACACTGCCCGTTAGAGTGTTGTTTTAGGTATAGTCGGCATAAAATAAATAGTAAAACTTGATAATAAATAACAACCTACACGACGACACATCAATCACTAGTTGTATGTTTTATTTTTATTGTTGAATTTTTAATGAATTGTTTTTTATTAATGAATTTTAATGTATTATTTATTAATGAAATGTATTGTTTTTTTATTAATGATTTAATGAAATGTATTCTTTTTCTTATTGTTGTTGTTGTTGAATTAAAAAGAAATAAAAAAATGAGTGGGGTCACTATAACACAATAAATTGTAGTGTTAACTAGGAAGCTTGTTTTTGGTGTTATGAGGGGTTTTTGGTGTTATGAAAAAACGTGATGATGTGGCACACTTTTACACGACGACTTCAGCACGACAGCTTGACTGTACCTCGTGCTCTAAGTGTTTGACTTTTTGTTATAATATCATAATAAGAAAAACATGATGAATCATGCTTGGATATAAGGCTAAACGTTATGGAACACATTTGTTCGGTCGGTCGTCCTAGGTGGACAATGGGAGACGCGTCTCCTATGACGAGACAAAAAATAGACCGCGGTCTACCTAGACCTTTGAATTTATTTGGTCTCATACCCAACCGAGTAAATTGAAACATTTGAAACACAAATGTAGCTGTTGCTACATAAAATAAGTGTGTATATATTAAAAAAATTAACCCTCCTTTATTAATTATAAAACATCACATTTTCTTCTCATTTTTAACACATTTTCTTCTACAACTATCAATTTATATCTTAATGGTGCCATATGATGCTTTTGCTTGTCGTTGTGGATCCGTGGATGTAGTTCTGCGTTAATCGTATAAACCAAAAACCCGTGGTAAACTATATTATGCATGTCCACGATCAAAGGTGAACAATCACATGTTTTTTTATTTATGTAATATACAAATATTCTGGTTAGTTGTTAAAAATTATTTTCTTTAACAACCTCGAGAAAACTATTTTGGATGTGAATTAATTATGGAAAGAAGAACGAGTCCGTCTACTGGTCGGTTCTTCTAGAGCTTCAACAACTCCAAGTTATTCTCCTGGACTTTCAACACCTCAAAGCTATTCTTTAGGACCTTCAAAAAATGCAGAGTGTGCAAACTGCAAGCTCTTGATTGGAAAGCTACAGGTACTCGATGCAACATTAGAAATGTATATACATCCCGAGAAGCACACAATTGATTCAACTGCACTACTACATGAGCTTTACAATGACATGGAGAAATTTAGTTCGGAGTAGTTTGTCATTTAACCGTATTAATAATTAATTTTAGTTTAAGTTTTAAATTTTTATTGTAATGTTTTTTAAATGTATTTGAATTATTTATGTAATGTTATTTTATTTATTACTAAAATCTTAATTTAAAAAAAAGTGTTCGGTCGTCGATGCAGTCATCATTACGGGTGTTTGGTCTGTGTATGATCTAGGAGAGAGAATCTGAATTGACACTGATGTGACAGTCGCTTGTGCGGGAACCGTAACACTTAGTCTAACTTGAGAGGAAACACTTAAAAATGCTACAACAATAAAGAGTTTACAAAAGGATTTCCACAAAATGATGTGTCATGCAATAATAAGATTCAAATTCTTTATATCTTATCTTTTAATTGGCTAATATTGTACAAATCATCATACCACATCATTTTGTAGAAATTTTTTTATAAATTTTTTGTGGTTATAGTATTTTTTTTTAAATTTACTAATGCATTTTAATGCTATTTCAAGTACCAACACAAGAGTCAAAAAAATCATTAATGCATTTTAATGCTATGTCACTTTCACCCCTCAGTATGAATTTACTTTAACTGGTCGGCGTGTTTTGTTTTCTATGAGGAGAGCATGGAAACTAACAAACTGCATGCCTATGACCAAATAACAAGATTATCGATGACTGGTGAGTTGATGCTAATAAGATGATAATTGTGAACAAAAAAACTTATTTTGTACTCGTATATATATAGCCATTTCATAGGCATAAGCATGCAAAAGTTATTAGCTAACATAATGGTATTGTTTTCATCTTTAGAAACCTTTCTTGTTTCTCTTATTACGTTCATCACATTGATGCTTGTCATTAGTTTCGAATGGATTAATGCATTTCATTCAGAGAACAAAAAAAGATTCCCACCATCTCCACCAAAACTTCCACTCATTGGAAACCTTCTACAACTCGGATCAATCCCCCATCGTTCTCTCCGAGACCTGTCCGAAAAATATGGTCCACTCATGCTCCTTCACCTAGGCAACAAGCCAACACTTGTGGTCACATCAGCAGATGTTGCACGAGAAGTCATGAAAACTCATGATTTAGCATTTTCTGATCGACCAAGTTTAAGTATTCCCAACATACTATTTTATGGGTCTACTGACATAGCATTTTCGCGTTATGGAGAAAACTGGAGGAAATTAAAGAGCATTGTAGTACTACATCTTCTAAGTTCTACACGAGTCAAATCATTTCGACAAGTGAGAGAAGAAGAGATTGGTCATATGATCAGTGTGCTTGGAGAACGTCGCGGTTCTATCATTGATTTAAGTGCATTGCTTTATTGTTTAACAAGTAACATACTTTGTAGGGTGGCCTTTGGTAGGAAATATGAAGGGTTAGGGATCACAGACAAGGTAAATCAATGCATGGATATGCTAGGTGCTTTTTGTGTTGGGAACCATATTCCTTGGCTGTCATGGATAGATCGTTTAACTGGTTTAGAAGGAAGGGCGCAGAAACTTTCGATCGAACTTGACCATTTTCTAGAAGGTGTATTTGATGAACATCTAAACAAGGAAACAAGAGAGGATGCTCAAGGTGAAATGGCACGGAACTTTGTTGATACCTTACAGGATATTCAAAGAGATAACGCAAACAGCTTCAACCTTCACACAACTACCCTTAAAGCTGTCATCATGGTATGTTGCCGGATCCTATCATAGATATAGTCATTACTATAAACCACAAATCCTTATTTTCTTTCATATTTTTTAAAGCTTATTCATCACTGCATTATCTCCTTATATATACATAGTTAGTTCTGAACTACAGGAGAAAAATGAAACTTAGTCATTTTCATCTTATATTTTTTAACAATTCTAAAAGGTGTATTATTACATTTACCGCGGAAACCCTTTACCCAAAAAAAGGTGTATTATATAAAGTCCGATACTTCATGAATGAATTGCATCCAAGTAACAAGAAAAACAAAAGTGATTGTGACATGAAAGAAATGTCACAATAATGCATGTGGATACACGAAGAACAGTAGTTTAAGGTAACTCAATATTATGTTATTTTGTAGGATGTGTTTGTTGCTGGCTTTGATACCACATTCATTAGTTTAGATTGGGCTATGAGTGAGCTAATAAGACACCCAAGAGTAATGAAAAAGTTGCAACAAGAAGTAACAGAGATTGCAAATGGAAGACCCATGATCCCGGAGGAGGATTTGGAGAAAATGAAATACCTTAAAGCTGTTGTAAAAGAGACCTTAAGATTGCATCCTCCGCTTCCACTACTTGTTACTCGAGAGTCGAGAGAAGAAGTAAATCTCATGGGGTATGCCATTCCACCTTGCACACAAGTGATTATCAACAACTGGGCGATTGGAAGAGACCCGGCATTGTGGAAAGAATCAGAAGATTTTAAGCCAGAGAGGTTCTTTAACAATTCTATCGATTATAAAGGTCTTCATTTCGAGTTTCTTCCATTTGGTGCTGGGCGTAGAGGATGCCCCGGTATTTATTTTGCTGAGGCTATCATTGAGCTCATATTAGCAAATATCATATACATGTTCAACTTTACATTACCAAATGAAGTTGAAGCGGCCGATTTAGACATGGCCGAGAAAAATGACATAACAATGAAGAGGAAGTCCCCTTTATTGGTTATGGCAACCCCTCGTTTGTAGTTCGTTCTCATTACATCTGATGATGACATTTCAATTTTATGAGCAAAACATAAATGTATTTACATTAAAGCAAATCTACATCATCATATAACGTAAGCTTCAAAAACAAGCAATAAAAGTTGTGCACCTTCAAAAGTTCAATGCTAGTCTGAGCATATCATCAGAGTTTTAATTAATCTCTTTTCCACAAATTTTACTCACCTTGATTCCTTAATAAATATTAGATGGATCAGCTTCAACTTTGTATGTACCTAAAATATATGTTTTCTTTTGTAAAGAGTCCCGGTAAATGTAATCTTAAAAAAAAGTTTAAGTACATAAAAATGTGGGTGGAACAGCATGTTACATAAGCAGAACTACATCACAGATAAACAACTACATCACTACATCTGACTCGACGAAAAAAGTCAAACATAAACCACTATCATCTAAGTTGACAACGGGTACTAATACCATATGCACTAATGAAATCAACATTTCTGTGTTTGATGGCTAAAAAACTCGTTCCTCATCATCAGCATATGGATCATAATCTTCGGAATCAGTACCTGTTGGAAGATATTGTAACAGCAACCAAACACAACAGCAAAGAACACCACAAAACAACCGCACCAGTTCACTTCAAACAGCCCGTAACAACTGTATAAATAACCTGCAATAAAGAAACAAAATAACCGAAAACTGCACGGGTATTCCCTGTCCTTTTAAGGTTATTACGAACTCGTATATGTATGTTGCGAGTCTCGAATCGTACAACCCCAGGATTGATACAGTCACGTGTGTTTTATCGACAGCAAACCGAATAAACACAAAACAACGTTGATAGCAGAAACAATACACGAACAAAGTATGCTGTGAAGAAAATGGAGTATGCAGTTAGTAACAGGTGACTAAATCACGTTTTGGTTTGATGTTTTTTCTTGTATATATATTTTTTGAATGAAGGAGAGAACCCTCATTTATACTAAAAGATTATAACCCACTACTGGAGTAGTGGAGAGAAATAATAGGCCAAAAACAATCAAACTGTTGCATGATTTATTCAAATGAATAAGTGTTGAACGTGGGGTGTTTACCAGGAGTATAGGAAGAAAAAGTCTTCAAAGACTCCTTAAACTTCTTCACACACGTTTCAAACAAACTTTCACTTATGCATACTCCCACCACACTTTAATTATTGTAAGTAATAAAACTATACAACCTTCACTAAATATCCAACAATCTCTCACCTGGATAGTTGTCACGAAGATTAAACCTTGCATTATATAAGTACGAAAATTAATTGAAATCGATTCAATGGTGTCCTAAGGAATTAAACCAAGAACGTATTGATTTCAATGACATACTTATACACACTTCTTATCGTGACCGTTGTTTTCTCACTGAGCGCGAATATGGCCATGCGCTTAAATCCTGTTTCATGACCCTCTAAAAGAGAAACCAACACTCTTTATTCAAGGCGGCACCACCTCTAGATCATATAGACAAAACTTTTAACATCTTCGTTGCTAAGATGCCTCTAAATCTTTGTTAAGAGGATTTACCTCATCCTTTTCTCGGCAACGCCGTACTATCTTTACTATACATAAGTCAATTAGGCGATAGTACCTTCTATCGATTAGTAACTCCGTTATTACCCATTAAACTCGTAAAGTAGGAACACTACAATCAAATCGGGTTTCCATCACTAACCGATTCACATATGGTTTCATACTCATGTCTCTAGTCACTCCCATTAAGTCTCTCGTAAGAGGCCTAATGAGGTCATCAATCACGTCTCAAACACTTAGTAAATCTCTCGTCAGAGACTTAATAAATGCAATAGTTAAGTTTCTTGATCACTTAACAAACACTTCAATAATGGCCATTCTCAATTATTTATCTTGTATATCATGACTTAACATGAATCACTAATCTTCGACATCCTTCGAAAATTTCTCTAAACTTTTCGAGTCGTATTTTAGAAATAACTCAAATAATCTAAAATATACTCTTAATCCTAGTGAGTACACAAAGTTGGAGTAACACAACAATTTTAACTGTATTCATAACATGGAACATATTATATAGACATGTGTGGCATGCAAACACATCATGCATGCATTATGTGGAGATAAAAGCATAGGAGATAAAACATGCAGATTTTAAACCATACAAATATAACCACGTCCACAGTGCTAAGACTTGTAACTCACTTTGTTTGTTCAATTCATCAAAGTAAACCATGCAACAAAACAAAGAATTTTGAACAGAAGCTTTTAATAAGAAAAGAACACTAGCTTTCATTAACAATAATCAAAACAAACATACGACTGACTCGAAGCAAAAACAAACTACACTAGAAATTAATCAAACAGAAATTGAAAGACATCACCAATGTAACTCAATTGAAAAAGACGTTAAACGCCTTGCTAGTGTTCTGATCATACTCGAAAAGAACCATGTCACCCCACGAGATCATCTCCATCATCAAGATGAACATGAGCCACCATCTCGGCTATCTCGGTGTTCACCATGTTCACTTCGTTAGTCCCCGATTTTCTGTCTTTGCACTCGCGAGCAAAGTGTCCCGTCTCTCCACAAACATGACATTTGAAGGACCGATTTGATGGAGCAGATTTCTTGAAGTTGTTCTTGGTTACTCCCATCTTGGCTTTGTGTGAATCGCGAAAGCCTCTCTTCTTAGAGCTTTCACCTTGCACATGATAAACCCTTGACACATCCTTGCCTCGTTTATCTCTAGTTCTAGCCTCTTCCTCAATACGAAGAAACTTTAGAAGATCGTCCAACGAGTAATCTTCGGTTTTGTTCAACAAAAAAAGAACCCAAATATTGATGTTTTCATACCTGGTTATTATGATACACGCATTTGAAGATTTTTCTCTTCTTCTTCCAATCTTGATATCAATTGCTTGGATTAGGCAAAAGATTGAAGATGTGTAAGGAAAAAATCTGTTTGTGTGAGAGATGATGAGGACGGTGTTTTTTTGGGAGAGAATAGACACGTAGCCTCATACGTGTATGCTCTCTTAAATGCTCCAGGTATAATAATAACAAAACAAATCGGGTTGAGCGGAGGTGTTTAATGAATGCATTAAAAGCACTTCGGGGGAAACGATCTTCATGGTTAATATATAAAGGTATAATTCTTATACAACTTTTAATTAGTGAAATATTTAGCAGAACCAATTGAAAGTGCTGGATTGATCATGTGCAATTTTTTAAATTCGATCCAACTTGAATGAAAATGTAGGTAACTAAGTTTTTACACTAAACAAGTAAAGAGATAGTTTGGCGAGAAAAAATATAAAAATTATAAGAGAGAAAAAAAAATTGAAGCCATATTGGAAAAACTAACAAATACCATAATGCTTTACCTCACATCTGTTAGACGAATAAGTGGCCCAAGCCCGATTGTGGGCTTGTGATCCATTAGGGTTAGGTTTGATGTTGCTTATTTACAAAGCTATCTATTTATTATAAATAGATATGCCATCTCTTATGTAATTCATTCAACCATTTTAATTGTGACATTAAATCTTTGCAATGTGATCATGGAGGTGAGTTTGACAATACTGCCCTTCACCAACTATTTGTGACCAATGGTATTTCCATTCGTTTCTCTTGTCCCAAGACTTCACAACAAAATGGAAAATCTGAACGAATGATACGCACCATCAACAACATGATTCGTACTTTACTTTTCCAAGCTCACCTGCCACCTACATTTTGGGTTGAAGCTCTTCACATGGCCGCCTACCTCTTGAACATCTTACCCTCCACCGCCATCAACAATGAAATACCTCACACTCGCCTTTTTAAAACAACACCGAACTATGCGGATCTTCGTGTTTTTGGTTGCCTTTGCTATCCTCATCTTCACACAAATCACAAACTTGAACCACGGGCTACACCCGCAATTTTTCTGGGATATCCGACAAATCACCGCGGATATCGATGCCTAGACTTAAACACGAACAAAATCATCTTATCCCGTCATGTAACATTTGATGAGACAGTTTTCCCATATGGATCTATGACTCCTCATGACTCACCCTCGTACACATTTTTGGACACTTCGCCCAACATCATACATCAACACATCATATCCAAACTCACTTCTGCATCACCACTTCCCACCACCACTATAACATCTACTGCTGCTCCACCCAGTCCACCACGAAGCCCACTCCAACCGGCTCACCAAACACATGAGTCTAGCCCACTTCCCCACTCACCAAACGTCCAGCCCACATCAAACGCATCCACTGAAACAACTATTCCTACACACAACCACAATAATCCCACCTCGACTCACCCCATGGTCACTCGCTTTCGTGTCGGTACTAATCGTCCCACTCAACGTTTTAACTTACACGTGTCCACCATATCACCTATTCCTAAGTCCTATCCAATTGCTTTTCGTGACCCAAATTGGTATCGTGCTATGCTTGATGAATATACTGCTTTAATTAAAAATAATACTTGGATTCTTGTGCCTCGGCCACCGGACGCGAACATTGTTCGTTCTATGTGGCTTTTTCGGCATAAGTATAACGCTGATGGTACCCTCAGTCGGTACAAGGCTCGTCTTGTTGCAAATGGTAGCACTCAACTTGCAGGTATTGATGTGGATGAGACATTTAGTCCGGTTGTCAAACCGGCTACTATTCGGACAGTACTCAGTCTAGCCATTTCTAGACATTGGCCGGTTCACCAGCTTGATGTCAAGAATGCCTTTTTACATGGATCGTTATCAGAGACTGTATACATGCACCAACCTCCTGGTTTCCGGGATCCGCAGCATCCAGATCATGTTTGCCTTCTCCAGAGATCTCTTTATGGGCTTAAACAGGCCCCTCGGGCCTGGTTTCAGAGATTTGCGGCTTATGCTGCTCGGGTTGGGTTTCATCATAGTCGCTGTGACTCTTCACTCTTCATCTACAGACAGGGGGCAGACACTGCTTACTTGCTTTTATATGTTGATGATATTGTTTTGACTGCATCTTCTTCTGATCTGTTACAGCAGATTATCACTTCTCTTCATGCAGAGTTCTCCATGACTGATTTGGGCTCACTTAATTATTTCTTGGGCATTTCTGTGACTCGTAATGCTTCGGGGATGTTTCTATCTCAACAAAAGTATGCGACTGAGGTTCTTGATCGGGCTGGTATGCTTAATTGTAAACCGTGTCGTACACCTGTTGACACGGACTCCAAACTTTCTGCAGATGGTGCTCCTATTTCTGACTCTACATTATATCGCAGCCTAGCTGGGGCCTTACAGTATCTCACCTTTACCCGGCCTGACATTTCATATGCTGTTCAGCAGGTCTGTCTCTTTATGCATGACCCCCGAGAGCCTCATCTCTCTGCTCTCAAGAGGATCTTACGGTATGTGCGTGGCACCTTGTCCTATGGATTACAGCTTTATTCCTCTACGACGTCATCTTTAGTGGCTTACTCAGATGCGGATTGGGCGGGTTGTCCCACTACTCGTCGATCAACCTCTGGTTATTGTGTTTTTCTTGGCAACAATCTTCTCTCCTGGTCATCGAAGCGCCAATTTACTCTCTCTCGATCTAGTGCTGAGGCTGAGTATCGGGGTGTTGCCAATGCGGTTGCTGAAACTTGCTGGTTACGTAATCTATTACGTGAACTTCATACACCTCTAGCCACTGCTACACTTGTCTATTGTGACAATGTGAGTGCCGTCTATCTCTCTTCTAATCCCGTGCAACATCAACGCACGAAGCATATCGAGATTGACATTCACTTTGTTCGGGATCTTGTTGCTACCGGTGCTATACGGGTTCTACACGTCCCGTCACGTTATCAGTATGCGGATATCTTCACCAAAGGTTTACCTACTAGTTTATTTGATGAGTTTCGTACCAGTTTGAGCGTTCGTTCATCTCCCGCTCCAACTGCGGGGGGCTGTTAACAGTCTATACGGCCCATGGCCTTCTTTGTATTTGTATGTAACTAGGTTAGGCCCATTATGCATACTATATATGTATCCTATTGTATTCATCTCAATCAATATAAACGAATACACATTTACAATTCAATCAATACAATATCTATCAAATTACAGGAAGAAGACTCGGTATCCATGTCTTGGTAATAACCTTAAAAGATTGTTGGAAGATATTGTAACAGCAACCAAAAACACAAAACATCAAAGACAACACAAAACAACGCACAGTCCTTCAAACCAGCCCGTAACAACTGTATAAATAACCTGCAATAAAGAAACAAAATAACCGAAAACTGCACGGGTATTCCCTGTCCTTTTAAGGTTATTACGAACTCGTATATGTATGCTGCGAGTCTCGAATCGTACAACCCCATGATTGATGCAGTCACGTGTGTTTTATCGACAGCAAACCGAATAAACACAAAACAACGTTGATAGCAGAAAACAATACACTAACAAAGTATGATGTGAAGAAATGGAGTATGCAATTAGTAACAGGTGACTAAATTACGTTTTGGTTTGATGTTTTTTCTTGTATATATATTTTTTGAATGAAGGAGAGAACCCTCATTTATACTAAAAGATTATAACCCACTACTGGAGTAGTGGAGAAATAATAGGCCAAAAACAATCAAACTGTTGCATGATTTATTCAAATGAATAAGTGTTGAACGTGAGGTGTTTACCAGGAGTATAGGAAGAAAAAGTCTTCAAAGACTCCTTAAACATCTTCACACACGTTGTTTCAAACAAACTTTCACTTATGCATACTCCCACCATACTTTAATTATTGTAAGTAACGAGTTGGAATTTAACCCGCGCATTGCGACGGAGCAACACGGTTTATGAAACTTTAAAGAAAGGCTACCATATTTTTTTTATTTTTTTTATAAGAATGCGTATTGAACTTTAATATTTTTTTATAAGATCGTACGCACGTTTAAAACGTATTAATATTGGACTCGTTTTGGTCGTAATTTAAAAGGTTGTATTTTTCATTAAAAGTGCGTCATATGTTTGCTATATACTGATAAAGAAAACTAGTTGTATAAAAAAGTCGTAATTAGTGAGAATTTGAGGGCTTTTTTTGTTACTAATTTATATCAATACAAAACAGGGTGCTATTTTTTAAAATATTTTTATTGTGAGTAACATGTGGATAATTAAGTAAAAAAAAATATAAGCCCAACAAATAGTCATGCTATATGACCGGATATAGGTTGTTGGTCAATAATGCATAAAAGAACAAAATTAAAACACGCTCAGTAGAATGTGTGTGTTGGAAATTTTTATATATTTTCTCTTTTTAAAAATGTATACTTCCTCCGTCCCTAAATAAGTGTCCACTATTGACTTTTGAAGTCAAACTTTCGCAACTTTGACCTTAATTATTTCTTTTTGTGTTATATAATACTTGATGCAAAATATATCAATTGATTGGGTTTTAAATGTATTTTCATTGATATAGTTTTCATTAAGTATTATATAACATAAACAAAATAATTTAAGGTCAAAGTTGATGAAAAAAGACTATAAAAGTCAATAGTGGACACTTAATTAGGGACGGAGGGAGTATTAAACTTCAACATTATAAATATACACATTTGTTGACTGATCCACTGTCGTTTTGACAGTGGGTCAGTTGCTACAGTAACGGGCTCCAATTTTTGGGCCAGCCCGTTTTTTTTTTTTTTTTTAAATTTGTATGCACAAAGTAGGAATGGAAAAAAAAAATATTACAAAAGTTCTGATTTATTCAGATAAAAAAATACCCGCGAAAACATCTTCGATACCTAATAACTTTAAAATAATCGATATGGTCACAAACGTACAACCCATTATATTAAAAAAAAAACCCATATAGCAAAAAAAAAAACAACACTTTAAACATGAGGCACTAGCCTAAAATTCGCATAAAATTTGGCCCAAAGTAAAAAAAAAAAACTAGCCCAAAATTAGCCTGAAATCTGGCCCAAAGTAAAAAAAAATACAAAACGGTCCCTCAACTTTTAACTATTTACGATTTTCTTACACAAAAAATCCCGTAAAAAAATTAACAAAAAAAACACGTCAAGTTTTTATTGTTCACAACTTTTTTACATTCATCGGCCCAAATAAAAAGATATCGAACTGTCCCAAAAAAAGAAAATATTCGGGAAAAAATTAACCCCTCCCAACGCAATAAAAAATTTCCTGAATCGTACAAAAAAAGGAAATATCCGGGAAAAAATTATCCAAAAAAAATACAAAACGGACCCTCACCTTTTAACTATTTACGATTTTCTTACACAAAAAATCCGGTAAAAAAATTAACAAAAAAAACACGTCAAATTTTTATTGTTCACAACTTTTTTACATTCATCGGCCCAAATAAAAAGATATCGAACCGTCCCAAAAAAAGAAAATGTTAGGAAAATATTGTAAACAGACTTAATACTGTTAGTATTAAAGTTAAGTCTGTTAGTTATAGTTAGTACTGATAGTTAAATAGTTAGTACTGTTAGTATAGAAGTTAAGTCTGGTAGAGCAAGTTAAGTCTGCCAGCACTAACTTAAGTGTGACAGTATTAAAGTTAATACTGTTTAGTCAGAAAGTTAAGTCTGGTTGTAAGTCTGGTTGTAATATTAGTATTAGTTATCAATTAGCGTTAATCTAGGAAGAGATAAGCATTATCTCTTAACGCGTTTAGGGTTCCTTAGATTTATAAAAGGAACATAGAATAGTATTGTAAAAATACGTGTGTGTTGATTGAGAATTCACAATCAAATAGTAATAGTAATAGCAAGTTTAGTATTTTGTTCTTGTGTTCATCTTTGTATAGATATTGATATTCCGCGTCAATATTTGTATTCACGGTTATTGTCTCTCATAGTATCTTTGGATTTATTCAAAGGACTATAAGTCGTTTTAGGCTCATTGAGATCCTGTTGATAAGGACCTACAGAAAATATTCAAGAAAAAATTAACTCGTCCCAACGCAAAAAAAAATTTCCCGAATCGTACAAAAAATGAAATATCCGGGAAAAAATTAGCCAAAAAAAAACAACCAAAAAATAGCCTAAAATCTGGCCCAAAGTAAAAAAAAAACAAAACGGACCCTCACCTTTTAACTATTTACGATTTTTTTACACAAAAATTCCCGTAAAAAAAATTACAAAACCGTTCCAAAAAAAAGAAAATATTCAAGAAAAAATTAGCCCGTCCCAACGCAAATTTTTTTTCCCCGAATCATACAAATAAAAAGAAAATATTAAAAATTAACCCCGCCATAACGCATCGCCAAAAAAAAACTCCTGAAACGCAAAAGAAATTATTCGGGAAAAAATTAGTCCCGCCGCAACGTGCGGGTTCTTTTGCTTGTTTTTTATAAAATCGTACTCATGGATGGAACATATCAATACTGGTCTCATTTTATTCGTGGTCCAGAAGCATTTTTGTATATTTTTTATTTAAAAAATTTATGTAACAAAGTTGCGAATAAAAGAAACTTGAGAGGCCTTTTTTATTATTTAAAAAAAAATTATGTAAAAAAGTCGTAAACAGTTAAAAGTTGAGGGTCCGTTTTGTAATTTTTTTTTTACTTTAGGCCAGATTTTGAGCTAGATTTTGGACCGGTACTGTAGCACCACCGACCATTTGTGAATTATATACAAGATTAATAAAACTATACAACCTTCACTAAATACCCAACAGTACCCTCATTGAACTTCTCGTCCAAGCTTTTACTTGCAGCTTTTCCTCTAGACTTAGAAGACTCTTTGTACTTCTGTTGATTCTTGCTTGGTCTTGATTCCATATTTTGATTTGTAGTGCTTGGTCTCACAACCTCTTCCATTCTCCATGTTTAGCCGTCTTCTATATGAGTCACCACCTTTTATGTTGAAGGTCCACTCGTTTTCGAACTAAAAACCTCATCCTCGTCAGCCATGCTGTTCAAAACACCAAAAGCATTTGAAATCTTTGTACTTCTATCAACAATGATATTCATTACAGTTTTGGGTTTGAGCTTCTCTTCTTTATGTGTTGGCTCTTTTGCACCATCCTTTTTACGCTGATACACAAATAAAGACTTGGATTTTTGCACAACTTAAACACTTCTCACAGTTGCCTTTGTTAGGTCTTGTTTTAGCTTGAATCATACGATACTGAACGATATAGAATAGAGATAATTAAGAGAGGAAGATAAGTCTTTCACAATTTTCAAATTTTATAACAAAATAGAAAAGGGAGGAAAAATGAGTTTGTTACAAGCCTTAACCATCTAATGATGATTAGGGGACTATTTATAGGAGAGGGAGGTTGGCTTCCCTTCCTTTATTTTCCTAATTTTGTAATTCTAGTCCCTAGACTTTGGATAATATGCTATTTTTTACTTTTAGCATATTTCTCATTATTACAAACTACTTTCTACTTTATAAAATAAAGACTAAACACTAATAATAAATAAAATCACTTAAAGTATCATAATCGACACTTTTATGATCCTAATAATCTTCTCCTAAGGGTCGATTATTCTGGGCGTTCCTTCTTGATCCTAGTGGTCTTCCGTTCACGTACATTTCCCAACGTCTCATTTGATCACGATGCTTCAACCGTTCTTCAATCTCTTCCTTAAACATGTATTCAACATCTTCATTACTGAGACTTGGAGTAACATACCCATGCTTTACATCGTTATTATAGCTCTTTAACCCTTCCAAGACTCTTTTTAATGTAGCATCACAGAACTTATGAACCTCTTGATGTCTCATCACTCTCTTTTCTTTCTTTATGTTCTTGTATATAATACCATACACGGGCTCGGAGATGATGGAGAACACCTTGTACTTCTCAATGCCTGGGAAAGTAATTGTTGGTGCAGTAAGATTGACCTTCTGTTGATAGCTTTCCACACCTAGCTGAAAATCATGTACTCTTTCCCAGATCACTGTACTCCTGATGAAGACTGACAATGACCACAACAAACCAGTCTCAGCATAGTCGTCTACCTTGTTGTTAACAATCAGCATAAACATATCCTCAATATCATTCTTGTTGAGATTCTTGTAATCTGACTCTGTGATTGACACTATGCTACCATTTTCTCTTCTTGCAACAATCTCTGTTATAAACTTGTGCTCATGTCCTAGTTCCCAATAAGTCTTGATGATTTGAACAATCTTTGAATTGGAGTAGACTAATTCCTTTGGCTTTCCGGGCTCTTTTTGTTTCTTGATGTAGAAGATCTTTGCATGTGGATTCTTCCAATGTTCGACACTTTATCGAGCATAAGGATTAAACTTTTTTATACACTTGTCTACCTATCTTGAAGGTCTTTTTTCAATGTCATCATCAGGAAAGATTACTGCAGGAAACTTGTGTAGAGGCAACACAATTTTCTCAGGACTTGAGTTTCCTTTCTTTAAGTACAATACATCTTGATTAACCAAATAGTGTAGGAGCTTTAGGATCTCATTGGCAACTTTGAACGACTGGAGTGGGCTTTTGTAGATGTGGTGAGCCTAAGATTTCTTTTCTACTTTCCCATACAATATCATTCTTCAAGAAGTTTTACATCTGATCAATGTGGTATTGATGCTCATCTCCTGAAGTGCATCGTTGTCTTAACATTTCATCAACAACTTTGCGTCGTTTTGCTTCATCAACAGTTTGTGACATTTCATTCACAAGTTCTTGTGATACTTTCTCAGTAGGAATCTCATCATCATCATCTATGGCATAAGAATCTGTCTAAAAATCAAAGTCATCTAATTGTTCTTAATTACCTGACATTGATGGACCTGGTTCACTTTCATAGTCTTGACCAGATGATGATTCTCCAAACACAAAGGTTCCATGCTCAGATGTATTCTGCCTCTTTGCACTATTCTCCCCCTCAGGATGAGCATAATCATGAGGATCGTCTTGATCTCTTGGGTGAACGACAGAAGGTCTACAAGGAGTATCGGACACGTGAAATCTTTCAAACTTGTACTTGAGTGTGAGCCAAATGGGTAAGTCATCCTGTTGTAATTGAGGATTGTCTCTCATGGTCAGATATAATTGATATTGTTGTTCTTGTGCAGAAACTGGAGTGGCTTGAGTCGAGTGCACGTGCAAAATATGTCCTGACATGTAATTCCGAACAGATGGATCAACCTGAGAAGGAATATGGTTAGTGATAATATTGTTAATTTACGAAGAAATCTCTGCCCGAAGATTCTCGTGTTCTTGATGTATTGAATCTGCAATCATCTTTGCCACATCCGCTTGATTCTGTTGTCTTTCCAATATGAGCCCCTGTGCAACATGTACTGGAACTTGTGTCTTTGTAAGATCCCTAACTCGATCATCTACCATTATGGGCAACGACTCTTCTATGATTTTTGTAGATGTTGAGCAAGCACATTAAACTTCTTTCTCGGCATGAACCTTGTCTTTATATGTTCAAACAAATACCCATAATGTCCTTGCAATTCATCAAAGAAACTCTTGTATCGTTTGAAACGTCATGGCTTGGACTTAAACAAGGATAAGAGTCGGTTTGTAGCAGATATTTTGGATTTTGATGAAAAATGATGATGGTGTTGAAGATGAAGGTGGTGAATCATTGACCGTCAATTCCTAGAGTTTCTCGGTATCCGAAGATATGAGAGTAGAATAAATCCTAGGAGATCTAATTGTTGTTGGGAATGGTGTACTCCTAGAATCCTCTACATGCTTCCCTTTTTTCTTTCTTTTTAACTCATAATCATCCTCTGCTGACTCTTCCTCCTCTTCATTAATATTGACTGGTTGCACTTCAGTAATTATCTCCACCTCCAGACTTTCCTTATCACTCCTGGGCTCTAACCTAGTGCCGGGAATATTTTGAGTATCATCTTGCCTAAGGGTAGAACTATCAACTTCAACATTTTCTACATTCTCTGCTCCTTCTACCAAATTTCTCAATCTCTCCTCAACTTTTTGAACATTTTGCTTTGCTTTAAGCTCATCACGACTTTTCTGCTCAGCAAGGCTTAGTTGAATTGTATCTTGTAAGATTATGTCATCAGCCTCAGCAGTAGTTGGGATTGGTGTTGGTGGAGTAAGTCGAGTTGATCGTCTTTGAGGAATACAAAGTCTAATAACATTAGACTTTCATGGAGCACTTGATTATCCTTCATCCGTCTCAGGGTTAGGTGACCTAGGGGCGCTAATTGTCCTATGCCTTCCATGGGTAGACTCAATTGGTTGTGACTGAGTCGTAGGAACATCTACCCCAAACACCGCAGCATACATCTGATAGTTCTCCGTAAGCTTCATTTCATCGGTTATCATCCAACTTGGAATTTTCATTCCAACTCTGTCCTTATGCTTCCCTGAATTGAATATGTTCTTAACCATCATATCATCGTCCAAATTATGATATTTATCACGAGCTCTTCTCAAGATCTCAGGGAAAGCAGTCATGTAGTGACTCACTATAAGCTTTGTGAATCTGGGATAAGGAATCAGTGTTGATGGATGTTCGAGTGAGTAGTGCAATCCTTCCCAAAGCAAGTCAGCATAGTCAACATGTATGTTACTGAAAAAGCAATACAACATATGCAAGATCTGCAAAGGCGGTTGATCAAAACTAGTGTCTCATGTTGTCAGACATCTTGAAAACATCTTGCACAGTGTCTGCCACGGTTGTACGAAACCGGTTGTCTTAAATTTGGATGGTGATCTTAATTCCAGTGTAAAACCAAGATTGTTAATATAAAACGGAACCATCTCTAAAAACTTTGGTGCAACGACAAAGTGTTCATGATTGTTGTATGTGGCTTGAGGCAGTTGGAATATTGTCCTGAAATCATCAAGAGTCAGAGTGAGCTATTTCCTGTCAAGCACAAACTTGAGCCTATACTTTGAGCCATCTTCCTTCAAAGTATGCCAGTGATGAAGAAGCAGCAATGCTAAATCTGAGTGGATGGTTCTAAAGAATGTTTGCCAGGATTCTGCTTTCGTTTGGACACAATGGATTGTTAAGATCCATCTTTTTATTGGGATCCATGAGAGCATATCGTTTGTTGGGTGGACACAACTCGTCTTGGTGAACATCAGCTTGTCTTTGTGGTTGTGCCATGATGAATTCTGAATGACTGATGATAAGATGTTAGGTAACAAACAATTTATATGACTTTTTGTCTCTTTTCGCACTGTTTTATATGTTTTGACAATTCTTTTTGAACATATAACTGATTAGTTAGTTTCTCATGTGCTTTTTCTTGCTTTTTCTAGCACATGCCATACGCTTTATTCGTATTTTTCTTTCGATTTCTCTTTGTGTGTGTTCTGGCATCTCTTTTGCGAACACACTTCAGATTTGCTTTTTCGCGTATGGTTTTTCTCTTTCTGTTTAGAATATCCTCACCATAAATTCTTTGTGAAATGATACTCTTTCAAGAATGATGAAGATACTCTTTGATTTCGAATAAGACTCATATTTGAGAGATTGAAGAGATATCATTTACATTCTTCAAACTTTTTGTGAAAGAGTATCATTTTGACACAATACAGAAATTTGAGAACTTTTTCAAAAATTATTTGTACAAAAGCATTTGTTTTTTAATCATAAATTCATTCAAACCCAATTCATCAACTGAATTGTCACTAAGTCACTCACTCTTCATTATGTTCATTGCAGAAAACGGTCAAAACCGGACATGACTTAGACCACTTAAACAATTGAGAATTGAATTATCAGACTCTAGTTATTTTGAAATTCTTCATTTTTGCTTCTTGTAATGAATCTTATACCATGTAAACAAACACATCTAATTCAACAACTAAATGGTCACTAAGTTACTCTCATTCTGTTCAATGCAGAAAATGGTCATAACCGGACATGACTTAGACCCCTTAAACAATTGAGAATAGACACATTTCACACAAAGTATAAAATTCATCAAAACTTGATCACATGTTTTCAATTTTTATGGTACCTTTTTCACAAACGTTTGAAATTCAACTTCACATAAGATATTGATCTTGTTATTTACAGACATTCGAGCTTTAGACAACACATTCAGACAGTTATCATTAACACATATAAAATCTAGAAAGCCCCCCCCCCCTAAAAAAAATTAAGCGTTTATCAACAAATTCGACAGTCACAAAATTGTCAGTTGACTTTTTTAAATTTGACTTCCGAAATTGACTTTTTTAAATTATTGACTTCCGAATTTGATTCTTATCAAATATGACATGTCGAAAATGATTATCTTGGCCGTTTTTCTAACAGATTTGATCTAATCAAGCTTTAAAGATTCCATTTTGATTATTATTTGGCATTTATCCCCATTTTGATCAAATTCGATAACTCTTGAAGACTTTCGAATTTTGACCAACTTATCAAATTTGAGATTTTCAAACATTCATCGATTTAAATCGCAATTAACTACACAACAAAACATCATTAATAACATTATTAATCCTAAATTCTATCATTAATAATCAAAAACTCCAATTTCGTAAACCCTAATACTTATCGAATTAAAGTCGTTCTCAAGAACACCATTAAATCGCTATCCAAAACCTGTTATTTCGTTAACATACTGTACGTTTGAGAAGAGAAGAAAGTTGTGAACGTTGTTAAGAACTCAAAATCAAAGTTTTTGATTTCCTTCTTTCTCGATATCAATTTCGGAATAAGGAAAAAAAAAATAAAGAAGATGAAAATTTAATTTCCTACTTATACCTCGTTGACCGAATTTTGAATTTTGGAAAGTGACACTTTCATCCTTGTGGTTTACCTTCCGAATTTTGTTTTGAGAAAAAATGACAGTTTTGGCCCTTTGGTTATTAAAACCTTTTTATTTTACCAAAAATTTCAAAAACTAACTCCACCATTGGAGTAATGAACCCTTTGCCTTTGCACAGTTAGTTCGATATTTAAAAATTTTCCTTTTTTAAAGTCCAGATTTGCCAAAAATAAAGAACCCCCCCCCCCTCGAAAATATACCATTTTATTAAAATCTATCAAATATTCAAAAGATCGTTGTTTTTATTGGATTTTGAAAGCGATGTGAACTTAAAATGCAAGTCATGTACGTGAATGGGAATCACAAAAACACATGTTTTAAAAATAAGAACACATTTGTTATCAAAATAACTCCCTCTCATATCATGATCCAGTATTAACAATGAAAATAATTGTGAGAAAAATATCGAATCATGAATATAATTGTAATGAGAAGACATGTGATTTTGATTTAGTTATGTTTTTGTCCTTTTACATTTTTTATTTTTTTATTTGATTTTTGTTTTTGAAAAACATCTAGAAATTTTTTTGTGTTTTCATATTTTTTAAATTTTTTTATTTTGGTTTTGGAAATTTTATTTACAAGTTTTATGTATGATATTTTTCAAGAAGATAACTTTGCCAGACTTTCCAACTGTGTTGGAGTCATACATCTCATACCAATGCCATGAACTAAGTACTCAAAGCGTTCTTTGTGAAGAGCTTTAGTAAATAGATCCGCAAGTTGGTATTCAGTTCCGACAAAGTATAATTCCACCGTTCCCTTTTCAACATGTTTTTTAATAAAATGATACCGGATGTCTATGTGTTATGTACGCGAATGCTGAACCGGATTGCATGAAATAGCGATAGCGCTCTTTGAATCATAATACATCGGTATTATGTTGTACTTGTATCCATAGTCTAGTAATTGTGTTCGCATCCAGATGACTTGTGCACAACACACAGACAATGATACATACTCAGCTTTAGCTGTAGACATCGCAGTACAATCTTGCTTTTTCGAACTCCAGCTCACGAGCTTTTCACCTAAGAATTGTAAGCGACCTGGTGTGCTTTTGCAGTCGTCTTTACATCCTGCATGGTCTGCGTCTGAATATGTAATTAGTTCAAATTCGGAATCCTTCAGATACAATAGGCCCATGTTATAGGACTGTCTTAGGTACCGAAAGATCCGCTTAACCTCTTTGAGGTGTTTGACCGTAGAACGTGCTTGATAACGAGCACAAACAAAGGTGGCAAAAGCAATATCTGGGCGATTGCCTTTTAAATACATGAACCCTCCAATCATTCAACGATAAGTCGTTTGGTCAGTAGGAGTGCCTTGTAAATCAGCATTCAGTCTCTCAGTGACCATAGGTGTGCTCATGGAGACACATTCATCCATACCATGTTTTTAAAAGCTTAATTGCGTATTGTGACTGACTAATGAATATGCCACGGGGTGATTGATGAACTTGAATTCCAAGAAATAAATTTAGTTCACCCATCCTAGACATTTTAAAGTTATTTTTCATAAGATTTGCAAATCGTTTTGAAAAATCTGGATTAGTAGACCCAAAAATGATGTCATCGACATATACTTGGACAAGTAAAATGTCTCCCTCGTGACGTCATGTAAACAAAGTCGGGTCAACAATACCTTTAGTAAAATGGTGTTCAATTAGGAATGAAGACAGTTTGTCATACCATGCTCGTGGAGCTTGTTTGAGACCGTATAGAGCTTTCTTCAACCTGTAGACATGGTCTGGAAAGTATGGATCAACAAATCCATCAGGTTGGCTAACATAAACTTCCTCTTTTAGTGGACGATTGAGAAATGCAGTCTTAACATCCATCTGAAATATTGTGATGTTTTTATGTGCATCAAAAGCAACAAACATCCTAATGGCTTCAAGACGAGCAACAGGAGCAAATGATTCCTCAAAATCGATGCCTTCTTCTTGCTTTTAACCCTTCGCTACAAGATGAGATTTGTTTCGAATAACAATATTTTCTTCATCACTTTTATTCTTCCAGAGCCATTTGACAGCAATTATATTCTTTCCATCTGGTCTAGGAACTAGTTCCCAAACATCTAGTCTCTCGAATTGATGCATCTCATCTTGCATTGATTCTATCCAGATGTGATCTGACATGGCTTCTTTAATGTTCTTTGGTTCAAGGGTGCTGACGGTTAATGCATACATGCATAATTCAAAGTCAGTCTGAAGTCTATTTCGAGTCATCACAACTTTGGATGGGTCACCAATTACTTGTTTCAAAGGATGAGCTTTTGTCCAGATATGTGTTGAGGGTTGTACTTGGTGGAACTGATGCATATTTGATGTGTCTAGAGCTGTTGTAGATGACTCATCTTCCCCAAAGTTTGGAGCATCATATGGAACAAATACCGTATTACCATCAAAATCTGCAGAGTCTTCTTGATTTAATTCATCAGCCTCATTCAAGGAGATTGGAGAAGTTTGTTCTTCGAATGTAGTTTTAATGGGAGGAGCCTCGTGTTCTTCAATGATTATTGAAGATGTCGAAGGTGAGTCTTCATGATTATGAACTTGTTGTGCAACAGAATTGATGGACACGTCAAAAGATCTCTTCTCAAAGTATTCTTCGTACATTGGCCCGAACAAATTATCCAAATCTTCTTTAGATGGAGTATTCATGGATTCTGCTGATGAATCATCATTGATGAATCGTTGTGAAACGGGTTCTAAACTATCATGTTCAGAAGCCATAGTTGTAAGCTCATCAAACTTGACATGGATGGTTTCCATAATCTTTTTGGTGCGTAGATTATATATTTGAAACCCTCTAGATGTTTCAGAATATCCAATAAAGTTACCAATGTCTGCTTTAGGTTTCATCTTTCCAAGGTCATCTCGGTTATTTGTTGGATAACACAATGAACCAAACACATGAAAGCACTCCATGATGTGCACTAAAACACACATCATTTATAACCTGGAAAACACTATTAATTGGACTAAAAACATGAAATATGCTTAATATTATTGCAAATATTTTTTTTGTGTTTCTATGTCTTGCAAGTACTAAGGATTGAAAACGGAGCAAAAACGGTGATTTTCGAGCTTGACTCTATCAAGTTTGCTTATTATTTGAAGTCAAGATGAAGTCGGAAAAATTCCTCGAGCATGCCATTGGAAAGAGCACAGAAATTCGAGTCAAACAGTGCCTTCTTCTTTTATTGGGCCGGCCCGACACCATTTAAATGGGTCGGACAGACCCATACTTTTTAAGCCCAAGTTTAATAATTTTAGTTATTAATACCACCTGCTGCCAATTGAGATACAAAGATCCAGGCCTAGCAAGCAGTTTTACTAAATAGGCCCAACACTTGTAATTGCAAACTCAGCCCACCAAGAAAGAAAGCCCAAGATCCAGTTTATAGGCCCTATCTGCTGCTTAAGAAAGA
>BQNB010051882.1:0-33094 GCA_026074375.1 Tanacetum coccineum
TTTTTTTTGACAATTATGGAAATTTATGAAGTGAAACCAACGTTATCATCTTGTAACATTCAAGTTTGACAGTTCGATGGTTACTGGTGGAAGTTGATCTGGTCGTGATACCATAGCCGTTGACATCAAAACACATATAGTATAGTTTTATTGGTCTGTTACCACGACCAGATCAACGGTGGATTATTATTTAGGGTCACTTGATTTATATAAAATCATATTGATATATCATAAACCCAGATCAATAGTATTGGTTGCGATTGGTAGATTGGGTTTATGATACCATAGCCGTTGACATCAACTCCCCAACTAAACCAACTAAACCTCTTTACAATATATAAGTTCAAAGGTGGATTATTATTTAGGGTCACTTGATTTATATAAAATCATATTGACATTAGACGGTAGATATCTTTATTTATTTTGAGCGGCAAATATTTTGCAACCTATAACCTATCTCACAAATTTTATTTCACATGTCTCTAACGAGACTTAAGCCCACAAGTCCACAACCTCTAGGTTGATGAGCAACTCACATCCCGCTGGACCAAGACGGTAGACATCTACTTAGCAAGATACAATTTGCGAGATCTAACGTTATTCGTGGGTACCAAGCTTTTAAACTCCCCACATTTGTATCTTCTAAATCATTGATCAGGCTTTTAATCAATGATTATTTCAGTCATCGGGGAGGCTCGGTGTAGCATCAACTCTGTAACAAATTTCCTCTTGCCATCAGCACCGCCAAATACTTTCGGTAATTTAGGATTAATAAGCATCTTGTTTAGCAAAGGTGAACAAGCAAGTAATGACTTCATGAAACACACTTCGTTCTTTATACATGTAACAAAATTAAACTTCACTTCACGAAGCTGCAACTGTCCCATTCTGCTGAAATCTACCTCCAAAGAGGAACCTGCAGGCGCTGGGACGTCATCCTCGTATGTGCCCTACAAGGTTATATAGGATTCAGATGCACAACTATGAGATCATAACATAATTAATGGTTTTATTTGACAAAACACATTCAACTCACCTTGATCAGAAGCGTCTCCAAATTTGGGGAGCCGCAAATCAAGTCAATAGCACACAATACCATAGTCCTATCGCTAAAGTTTATATCATACAGTCTGAGTGTCTTCAGGCATGGTAAGATGGTTGGGACACTCATTTTAACATCCGCCGGTATCTAGAAGTACAGTGGTGCATAAAAATAAAGGTCAGTTAGAGATGTAATCAAGACATGTTGCAAAATGTTGTAAAATGAATTCGAATGATCCAACTAATTAACCTTACCTTGCAGTCCCAAAAATCAAGATTAAGCTCTTGAAGTTTTTGGAAACAACCCATAAGTTGAAAGATGGCTACTACATTGTCAAGCTCACACAATGGCAAACATAACACTTTGAGATTTATGAGTTTAGCAATCTCATCTCGTTTTATTTCGCTTGGGGTGTTATCTCTAAGCTTCAGAATCTCCAGTAGCGGACAGCGAGTAAGAAAGTCCCCACATGTGTAGCTTCCAAATACTACCTCAGACAAGTCCAGACTCAGAAGATATGGAAAACCACAAAATGTAGACATTGGACGAAAATGACAGTTGTACAATTTCAAATGAAGACCTCAGCAAGCCTTATCGCGACACAAACACCACATCCCCCACAAAATTAACAAACACTCCACCACAATGTAGTCTTTGGACTCGAAAATGACAGCTTGTACAATTTCAAATGGAATCAACTTGGACAAGAACAAAAAATATGGGTTGTTACAACTTAACTGCGTTGTTCGCATCCTTATTTAAATAGAGGGTTGAAAACTCACCAAAATTCCCTTTTGAAACAAGACCAAAATCTTGTACTTTTTTACTAAGTCCATCAATATGCGAGTCACACTACCCTTTTCGATTGTAAGAGTTTAAACTTAGTTATGACACTTTTCCTTGATTGATAGAAGCTTTCTTACAATCTACGTTAATATTGTTGCGGTTTTCTGTTCTTTTCTAAATACTCTTAGAAGTCCTAGTCATAATACGAGTTGGTCGTTCAGGGTTCCACTTTTCTAGACTCCATCTCTTGGACAAGAATACCAGTCTCACAGCGTTCTGGTAAGGGCAAAACGATTCATTAATGTTAGTTGCACTCATCTGGCATGCGCTTGGCGCTAATAACATCTTCTGGTAATGCAAACTTGGATAATGTAGTGTGACATATAAATCCAATAGCTTCCATTGTTCTAACAAGAAGCAAAATAAATATCGTTAATATAGATAGATGGAATTATTTATTATGCCTTGTGCCCATGACATACTATACATGATAGATGGCCCGGTCGTTTTTGCAAATTCATTCCATGGTCTCTAATCCGTTACATGGGTTTTATTTACCTCTAAAGGGTTATTGACCTCTAACAATCCTTAACTATTCACAATGGTTAAGTTCTTAAATAAAGCTGATTTTATTGTACCTTGTTGAACATAAGATTTTAATTGCATTTTATACGAATGACAAAAGTTGAAAACATGATGAATTGAAGTAATGAAAGAAAGATTTTATTGCATCTTTATACAAAGAACAGAAAAAACCCATTTAACCCACCTAGACTCGTTGGTTAATTGTTATATTATTTATATCAAATAATCTACTAGGATATAAATGGAGACACAACAAAACCATCATCTACTAAGGGGGTGTTTGTTTCAGCTTATGAAACATAAGTCCATTTGGGCTTATATTTCATAAGCCTTAATTTTCCAGCTTATTTTGAGACTTCTGGGCTAATATATGTTTATTATGATATGGTAAACTTATATAATCTCATAAGTCTCACAATAAGCCAGAAAATTGACGCTTATGAAATATAAGCCGAAATCCAATATGATTTAGGCTTATATTTTATAAGCCCCAATCTTCTGGCTTATTTTGAGACTTGGGGGCTTATATAAGTTTATAGTCTCAAAAAGAGCCAGAAGATTGATAAGCCCAAATGGCTTTATGTTTCATAGGCCGAAAAAAGACCCCCTAATTATTACCCCGGGGGGGGGAAATTCTTATTTTTTTTTTCTTTTACCCACAAATAATTATAGGTCTAAAATGTTTTACTGAAACTACAGTTTGGCTTTTAAATAAGGCTTCATGAGCAAAAACTAAAAAACATAAGCGCACGCAAACATCCTAACAATAAAACTACCTTTAACTGAGGATAGGAGGAGAATCTATCATAGCGCTAAGCTGCACGCATTATAAGCTTCTAGTACAAGAAAGAATACATATATTAGGCTAAATTACTTAACTTTGTGTACGAAAGCAGAAAACAAAACCCACGTGGTCACCGGGTTACTTAATGTTGGGAAACCTGCTATTTATCAGTGTAGATCGAAATAGCATAACAAGTATATTAACCAGAAATAATATCAGATAATAAAAGCAGTAAAAGAACAGGCTCGTTTTATCACGATTCCCTTAAAACGATTCGCCGTCTGTTTCCAGGGTAAAACGTCCAAAGCTGTTGTACAGACGCGGACCTCGACCAACTTGCCTGAAAAAGTTATCACCGGACAGGACGAGCGTTTTTGATCGCACGATTACTGCTGGAATAGCTATCCGCTCAATAGCTGCTGGAATGGTTAACTTGGATTTAAGTTCGTTTTTCTTTCTGTGTGTAGCGTCTCGGATCAGAAAAACGCTCGTCTTTCCGGTGATCTTTCAGGCAAGTTGTCGAGTCCGGCTGTACAACAGCTTTGGACGTTGTACCCTGGGAAACAGACGGCGAATCTGTTTTTATGGGAATGTTTTAAACCACGAGCCTTGTTCTTTTAATGCTTTTATTATCTGTTATTATGTAGGTTGTTGTTAATTTACGTGTTAAATGGCTATTCTATTACACTGCATTTAAAGTATAGCAAGGTTTCCTCAGTCTTTAAATCAGTTTTTATTACGCAGAAATTATAACGTTTTATATTCGATTATAATATTGTTATCACGTTTTCATATAAACGGTTTCTGTCATAACTAGATAGTGTTTCGCTGGAAATCATCAGGTAACAAAACAGATTTTATTCGGCGGGGTTTACAGATCCATAACTGTTTTGATTAAATTCTATATAGAACCAGGAATAGAGTTTCTCCATTAAACTAATATTATTTCACCTGATAACCATTCGACTGAAGTTTCGGTCAAAAAGATCCGGTACAAGCAGATACCGAGTGATTATGTTTTGTCTCTAACGGTTTGTGGTGATCTTTCAGGTATGACTTAACCACTCAACATACTCTTCCTCCTGCGACTACTGTTGTGATCCCAAAAAGGTTCGCTGGCTACAAAGCACAGTGGCTAATACTGCTGACAAGACCAGAAAAGAAAAAGTTCATTGGTCAAGACTTAAGAGGTGGCAAACGGAAGAATGCGTCTTCTATCTCACCCACCTTAGGTCTTGCCACGGGTTCTTGAATAAGAAAACTGTTGCCTCAGGGTCGAACCTCCTGCCGAAGGTCAATCCTCTAAATCAACAGCTGTGCAAGCTGTGGAAGACATGGAAACATTCAGACTTTTTTGTGCCACAATTATGTTTGAATGGTTTGATAGTCCTCTTTTAAGTGTACTGCAAGACCACGACTGCCAAAGAATTATGGGAGTCGTTGGAACGCAAGTACAAAACAGAAGGATGCTGGTACAAAGAAGTTCGTGGTAGCTTGTTTTTGGATTACAAGATGGTTGATTCAAAGAACGATGATAAGTCAGGTTCAGGACCTGCAGGTTATGCTACACAACAATTGACATTAATGCTGACAGGGAATATGACTTTGAGTGAACTTTTCAAGGGGCTGCATATAATTGAAAAAAATTAAATATAAAAAGTTACTCTCCAAGCCTGGGGTGAGAATTCATAAAACTACTTGGAAGCATCAGCGAAAAAAGGGATGAGTGTTGAAGACTTGGTAGTTCGTATTCGTATTGAAGAAGGGACAACAAGTGGCTAAAAAAGACACTTTACACCTGTTTCTGCCAAGGCTATTTTGGGGGGGTTGAGCATGCTGGTCATCTTCTTGGTTTAATTCCAAGGGAAATAGAAAGACAATAAAGAAGTATGACAAGAAGGGCAAAGGCAAAGTCTGAGTACCTTGATCCTAAATATATAGGGGGGGGGGGCTAGGGTATTGTGAAACAAAAGTTCCAGGGGACTTGCTACATTCTGTGCAAACCAGGTCACAGTGCTGCTAATTGCAAGATGCCGAAGCGGGTGTATCATGTCAGGCAAATTTGGTGGATTGAGACTGTGGACTGATTGCGATGGCTCATGTCTGTCATGTGTGCCTGATCTCTATGGGTTTATAATGGTAGGTTCTATCACAGTGGTTGGTGGATTGTTACTGGGCAACTCGTCATGTGTGTTGCTGATTAAGAGTATGTTTCACTCTTACAGAGCAGTTGACAATGGACAGAAGTGTATATGGGCATCTTGAAATGCTGTTTCAAGGGTGAAGGGAGATTTTATTTTGAAGGTAGACATTCCCGAGAAAGAAGCTCCAAAGTTGACTAATGTCTTGTATGTTCTGGAGAATTCGCAAGAATCTTGTTGTGGCTTGGCTGTTTAAACAAGTTTGGTTTGCGTTTAGTCTTGAGTCTGATAGTTTGTTTTGTATAAGAATCAAATGTATGTTGGTATGGGTTATGTGTGAATGCTTATGTTTAAATCAATGTAATGATGTGGTCAAGAATGATTCAATTAAAATGAAACTTTCTGCCTTACTTGAATTGAGTCTGTAATGTGTGGTATGATCGTCTTGGAATGTAAATTTTAATTCGATGCGTGTTTGATTACAATTTAACTAGCATTCCAAAACTTTCATTTTACTGATTTCTAAATACAAATGTGAAAAGCTTGTGTTGAAGCCAAAACTTACAAGAACTTCTTTCAATCGGGTCTTAAGCGAACAACCGAACCACCTTGATATGATACTCACTGACATATGTTGATTTGGAAATCACTACCCTAACGAAGCGGTTGTCAAATAAGTACTTTATCACCGTTTATTGTTGATTGTACCAAGTATTGCTATGGTTTACTTGTATTGAAAAGTAAAGATGAAGCTTATAGTCAAGTTTGTTCTTATACAAAACCGAAGTTGAGAATCAACTTGGTAAGCAAAATCAAGTTGTACGAAGTGATTGAGGAGGAGAATACGTGGGTCCATGCGCGAGCTTTTGGTGCGCGAAACTTGGAAATTTAGACACGAGTTCACTGCTCCCTTCTATTCACCTCAGCAAAAAACGGTATTGCCGTAAAGGAAGCACCTTATCCTTGAAGAAATGTTAAGGCCATGTTGATTAGTTCTGGAATGAGTAAGACATGTGCGGGGAAGCCATTCTGACGGCTATTATCTTTTAAATAAGGATACTCCGAGTAAAGGAAAAGGAAGAGACTCCTATGAATTATGGATGGGAAGAAAACCATCTTATCAATACTTACGAGTTGTGGGGGGTGTTGTTAGCCAAAGTAGCTGTGCACCTCCACGGCCCTAAAAGATTGGACCTAAATTCTGTGGATTGTATATAATTCATTGGATATGCTAGAAAAGCATGCTTATCGTTTCATTGTCGCTATGAATCAAAAAATCTGGAATATCCAAAGAATACAATAACTGCGAATCTAGGAGAATGCTTCTTTCCTTTGAAAATATATTACCTTGTTTATCAAAGGACATCTGGAAGTCATCTAGATTAGATGGAAAAGTTGTCCAGATACACGAGACAAAGATGGTGATAATGTCTCCAAGATAGAAGACAGATCAAACGTGGAGAGGACGGGAAGAAGTTAGAACAAGGAGATGAAGCCAAAGGGGCTGAGAAGAAACGAGGAAATCGTTTGGGGACCCGTTTTTGTTTGCATTTATGGTTAGGTAAATTCGAACCCACATCTTACCGAGAAGGGTACTTCCTCGAAGGGCAACAATGGAGAGAAGCCATCAAAAGATGAACTAGAATTCTATTTTACCAAATACCATACGTGGGGAGCTCGATGGATTTAATCACATGTTGTAAACCACTAGGATTTCAATGGTACTCTTCACGAACGAAGATGGAAAGATGATTGCACGTGACAAATTATAAATAAAGCAAGATTTGGGATACATGGGTTTAGACAACGTGAAGGTTATAGACTACTTTCGATTACTTTTTCGCCTTGGGTTACGGAATCAATCCTCGATTAGAATGATAACTTGCTAATTTAGCCGCATTAAGAAATTTGGAAATTCACCTAAAATGGATCGTGGGGGAAAAGGCTTATCTAACGGGAGATTTAGAAGAAGAAATATATATGAACCAACCTGAGGGTTTCATAGCTCCTGGACAAGAGAGCAAAGTTTGTAGACTTGTTAATCGTTTGTATGGCTTAATGCAAGCCTCTCAAACAGTGGCATCAAAAGTTTGACCACACCATGTTAGAGAGTGGATTCAAAATTAATGAATGCGACAAGTGTGTTTACGTGAAGGACACAAGTGCTGGATATGTAATTTTATGTTTGTATGTCGATGATATGCTTATCATTGGCAGTAATGACAAGATAATTAGATCCACTAAAGACATGTTGAAATCAAAGTTTAACATGAAAGATATGGGTTTGGCTGATGTGATCCTTGGAATAAAGATCATACGAACTCAGAATGGACTTGTGTTAAGTCAAGCACATTACGTGGACAAAATTCTTAATACTCATAATGCGGGGGATTCCGGCCAAGCTAGAACTCCAATTGACACCAGTTTGCATCTATTTAAAAATAGAGGCTTAGGTGTTGCCCAATTAGAGTATTCAAGGATTATTGGCATGTTAATGTACTTGATGACAGGTACCCGGCCTGACTTAGCATATGCAGTTAGTAGGCTAAGTAGGTATACGAGTAATCCAAGTTATGGACATTGGAAAGCTATAACGAGGGTACTTCATTACTTGAGATACAGTCGTGATTATGGACTGCATTATGACAGACATCCTGCTGTTATCGAGGGATACAGTGATGCAAATTGGATATCTGACATAAAGGATTCTAGATCGACTAGTGGATATGTGTTTACACTAGGAGGGGCCGCTATATCTTGGAAGTCTTCCAAGCAAACTGTTATAGCTAAGTCCACGATGGAATCAGAATTTATCGCGCTAGATAAATGCGGAGAAGAGGCGGAATGGCTACGTCAATTCGTAGAGGACATACCAAGGTGGCCTAAACCGGTAACGGCCATTAGTATACATTGTGACAGTAAATCGGCCATGGGAAGAGCTAAAAGTACAATGTATAATGGAAAGTCCAGACATATCCGTCGTCGACATAACTCGATACGACAACTACTCTCAACTGGAGTTATCTCAATTGACTATGTGGCGTCAAAGGATAACATCGCGGATCCGTTTACAAAAGGCTTAAGCAGAGAGTTAGTTAGTAAGTCGTCTAAAGGAATGGGACTAAAGCCCTTGAAGGAATGAGTTTCTATGAAGGAAAACCTAACCTAGTTGACTGGAGATCCCAAGATCTAGGTTCAATAGGACAACCTAATCATAGAAATGTGGGGGAAGTCACGTCAATGTGGGGGAGTTACTTATCTTGTAACCTCCTAGCCCATTCCTATAACAATGTGACTTGTTGAGAGGTCAAACATATGGCTTTAATGGTTCAGGATGAAATCATAAAGCATAAAGATTCAAGATGAAATCTGAAAGTATATGTTTCTAATGATTCAAGATGAAATCACCTATGTGAGAGAGAAGTGGGGTCGCTTCGAAGGGAATTGTGGGGGCGCAATTCCTAAGAGCTCTTGCAGAACCAGGCTAGTGCTCATGACCATGACGGGCACGACTATGAGGACTTGACAAGGTCAGGGAGAGTCCTGTGTGAGTATGTATTGTCGTCTACATAAACGGGTGTTGAGTTCAAGGACATCGCGTCTACTCAGACCTAGGAGACTAAGTGCATCTCACAAGGGAAGGTTCAAAGGGTCACACCTACCTATCCTATGCAGGACTTAACCGCAGAAATTTTGCCGAAATTTTCGGGTGTTTTCGACCGATCTCCATTCATGTGGGGGATTGTTGGAAAATGGTATAGCAAATATGAGTTTTTGCTAACTTTGGACAACATTTAATATATGTAGATGTTATATATAATAATAGATGTTTGGGGCTTTGCGTTCTCCTCGAAGAGAGCTTCGCAACGAGCCAAACTATGTCCAAAATGGAGTAGAGATGAATGAGATATCGTGACTCAAAGTGAGGCACGTGGAACACAAATCTGGAACTATCCCACATCGCCCAAAGTGTGAAGTGGGATTGGGTTTATAATGAAACCTTGGTAGTTGCTTGTAAATTCCTTTGTGGGGTTTATGCTCCCACGCCTACGCGCGGGGGGGGGGGGGGGGGGTGCAAAAAATGGGTTTCTGGGCCAAGATGGGTTCGGATCCACTGAACTCATGCGAGCCCGCGCGACCTGCGGACACGAATGCAGCTCCGGTGGTTCACCTACGCGCCTATCTTTTTACTGCCAGTTTTGATAAGGTTCCAGAATATTCCAAAGAAGTTTATTTGATAAATTCAAAAGGTTGAATAGATCAACTCGGCTAATTTATAGCACCCACCTTGGCTTGATAACGAAGCTAGGGTTTAACTATAAAAGAGAGGCCTCTCATTCAGTTTTTTAAGATACAGAAACACAATACTCCAATACCAAAAATTGAGCCGCCAGTTCGCAGCTTTTACCAACAGCTCCGTCGCTCAGAATCACTCGACCTTTCCGTGATCTTTCAGGCAAGTTGTCAAGTCCGGCTGTACAACAGCTTTGGACGTTGTACCCTGGGAAACAGACGGCGAATCTGTTTTAAGGGAATCGTGTTAAACACGAGCCTCGTTCATTACTGCTTATATTATCTGTTATTCTTTAAGTTAATTTACTTGTTAATGTTATTTGATCTACGCTAATAAAAGTATGCAGGTTTTCCAACAGCAGCAAGCAATAAAGAAAGAAGATGGAGATTGGTTACGAAGTCACGTGGCTTAGAGCAAATTGTGAAACAGTGAAATATTATTAAAAGGCCTAGGAGACTAGCACAATGTGAAAGATAAAGACCTGACACGTATTAGAAAATTGACACAGACACATATTAGAAAATTCACACACTAACTTAGAGCATGCATTTAACATTGACACGTATTAGAAAATTCACACACCAGATATACCAACTTGTCACGTATTAGAAAATTCGTCGTCATATTCATAATGCACGTAACATGGCAACAAAATAAATGGAAAAAATAAAGATTTATTACTAGCATTTGTAGTTTCGGACAACTTTTTCCTTTATGTTATATTGTTTAGAGTAAACTACACCTGTGGTCCTTGTGGTTTGCGTTGACCAACACCTGTAGTCCCTTGACCAAATTAATTGCACCGTTGGACCTTAAGTGGCAAACGTCAGGCGTGGCTGGTCCTTCATTTTTTTTTCCAACAAACGCCCGTTAAGATTATTAACGTCAGGGGTATTATCGACCTTTCCCACCCACATTTACCATTTATTAAACTTCCCACCCACCCTCCATCGAGCAGTCACATATCTAAAACATAATTCACTACAGAAATTATCATCACAACCCACTCAATCACACCACCTCCTAACCATTCGTGTGGAGAACCTAATCACAACTTCAATGAATCCACACAATGAACAATCTTGTACATACTTTGCATATAAATCGTGACCAATCAAACTCCTCTTTTCTCCCCAATTATAAACTTTTAATCTCCTCTTTTTTTTACATAACTGAAGCGTATAAGCACTCGAAAGATTTGATTGGAGAAATAAGACTCGTCTTCAAGATCTTAGGTATCTCATACACGACATTCTGCTGAAGGAATGACCCCCTTGGATTTGAAACTTTTCAAGTGGCTTGTCTATAATTGAAAAAGTTACCTCCAACTGGGTAGAAATCAAAAACTACTTGAAAGAGCATAACGCGAAAGGATATGAGAGTATGAAGACATGGAAAAATAAAAAATGGGAGGGGTCTGTCTTCGTATTGAAGAGGACAACAAGCTGGCTCAGAAAGACACTTATACACCTGATTCTGCCAAGGCTAATATGGTTGAGCATGCTGGGTTATCTTCAAGGTTTAATTCCAAGGGAAATAAGAAAGACAAAAAGATTGAATGTACAAGAAGGCTTAAGGAAAGTCAGAGTACTTATCTGGCTCCTAAATCTTGGGATTGTGGATAATAGAATTCCCAGGGGGACATAGCTACAGGGACTGTGACAACCAGGTCACCGGCTGCGAATTGAGCAAATCCGAAGCTGGTGAATCCACGATTCATGCAAAATTATGGAGGATGCGAAAGTGACATGATTTGCCCGATGGTTCTGACGTGTGGTGCCAT
Organism: Tanacetum coccineum; assembly: GCA_026074375.1. Lineage (NCBI taxonomy): Eukaryota > Viridiplantae > Streptophyta > Magnoliopsida > Asterales > Asteraceae > Tanacetum > Tanacetum coccineum. The sequence goes on from BQNB010051882.1 coordinate 11,416, forward strand.
GAGTCTCTGAGGTTAACTGGTAAGTACTAACAACAGTGTTGGTGGATTGGACATACTGGGGCAACTCGTCATGTGTGTGCAGATAATAAGTTATGTTTCACTCTTTCTGAGCGATTTGACAATGTACAGATAATCTGTATATGGTCAACTTTGCAACTGCTCATAACAAGGGTGAAGGAATGTTAATAATTGAAGATGACAAACCGAGAAAGAGCTCCAGTTGACTAATGTCTTTTGTATGTTTGTTAGAAGATTCCAGAATCATTGTCCGGTTGGCTGTTAAACAAGTTTTGGTTTTCGTTATAGTCCCTTTGAGTCTAGATAAGTTTGTTTTGTCTAAGAATCAAATGTAACTAGTTGGTTAAGGGTTATGCAGTGATGCTATGTTATAAACTCAATGTAATGTGTGTCAAGAATGAAATCAATTAAAATTGAACTCTTCTGCTTATCTTGATGAGTCTCTAATGTGTATGGCATGTGTCGACTTGGACATGTAAAATTTTAATTCGATGCGTCGTTTTGATTAAAACTTAATAGCAAACCAAACTTTCATATTGATCTTAAATACAAATGTGAAACTTGTGTTGAAGCCAAACTTACAAGAACTTCTTTCAAATCGGTTACAGCGAACAACTCTAACCAACTTGATTATGATACACACAGACATATGTGAATCTGTAACTCACTACCCACAGAAGGGTGGCCAAAAAGTAATTTATCACTTTTATTGATGATTGAACCCAATATTGCTATGTTTACTTTGTGAAAAGTAAAGATAAAGCTATAGACAAGTTTGTTCTATACAAACCGAAGTGAGAATCAAACTTGGAAAAGAAAATCAAGGTTGTACGAAGTGATAGAGGAGGTGACATGTGGCTCCATTCCGCCGAGCTTTGTCGAAACATTAGAATTAGACACGAGTTACTGCTCTCACTTAATTTAGTCAACCTCAGCAAAATGGTATTTCCGAAAGGAAGAACCGTAAGCTTTGAAAGAAATGTTCCTGCCATGATGAATTAGTTGCTGTGAGAGTCAGGGCATGTGGGTGCGAGCCATTCGGACGGTACTATCTTTTAAATAAGATACCTCGTTAAGAAAAGAAGAGACTCCTTATGAAGAATAAAGGATGGGAAGAAAACCATCATTATCAATACATTAACGAGTGTTGGTTATGAGTTTAGCCAAGGTAGCTAGTGTCCAACTGCCCAAGCCCAAAGATTGGATCCTAAATCGTGGATTGTATATTCATATGATATCTAACAAGAAAACACTGCTTATCATTTCATTGTGTGCATGAATCAAAAATCCATATATCCATAAAGAATACAATAAGGAATCTAAGGAATGCTGTTCTTTTCTTTCTTAAATATATTTCTATGTTATCAAAGGAACTGGGAGCTCATCTAGAGTAAGAATGAACAAAGTAGACCAAGATAAGAGTCAAAGAGTATGATAATGACTCCCTAGATGATAGACAAGATAAAACCGATGAAGAAAAGAATAGAACCAAGAAGAAGCCAAAATGGCAAGAAACGAGAATCGTTTGGACCCGATTTGTTTCTTTTATGGTATAGACAATGAACCCACCATCTTACCGAGAAGCGGTAACTTCCTCTCGATTTACTAAAGGGCCACAATGAGATCAGCCATCAAAAGTGAAATAGAATTTATTTTACAAACCATACTGAAGAGCTCTCTGTGATTTACCTCCTGGTTGTAACCCACTAGGCTATAATAATCTTCAAGAAAAAGATGAAAGCTGATGGCAACCGTTTGACAAATATAAAAGTCAAGATTGGTATTCCAGGGTTTAGACAAACGTGAAGGTCTAGACACTTTGACTACTTTTTATTCGCCGGTTACCAAATACCTCGATTAACTGATAATTGCTATTTTGCCTGTCATTAAGAAATTTGGAAATTCACAAATGTTAGATATGAAGAAATGGCTTTATCTAAACGGAGATTTAGACAATAAGAACTATATATATAACCAACCTTGAGGGTTTTATAGCCCTGGACATCCGAGGCAAATGGTTTGTAGAACTTGTTAAGTCGATGTATGCTTAAACCCAACTCTCAAACCAGTGAGCATCAATAAAGTTTTGAGATCTCACACCATGTTATAATAACTAATGAATCAAAATTAATGAATGCGACAAGTGTGTTGTATGTGCAAGACACAAGTTATGGATATGTAATTTTGTAGTTTGACTTCATTTCGATGATATGGTTTCGTTGAAGTAATCGACAAGATAATTATGATCCACTAAAGACATGTTTTTGACAAATCAAAGTTTTGACATGAAGGATTTGGGTTTGGCTGATGTGACTACCTTTGAATAAAGATCATAACGAACTCAACTGGAATCTTGGTGTTAACAAGCATCATTTACGTGGACAAAATTCTTCTAATACTCAAAATGCGTAGGGGATTCCGGCCAGGCTTAGAACTCCACCAATGAAACCAGTATCACTATCTAAACATAATAGAAGCTTATGGGACTTGCCTCAATAAGAGTATTCAAAGATTATTGGACGATGTTAATGTACTTGATGGACAGGTAACCGACCTGACTTCTAGCATATGCAGTTATTAAAAGATCTAAGTAGTATACGAGTAATCAACTTAACGACACATTGGAAAGCTTAATAAAGAGGTACTTCATTATTTGAAGACATACCGTCTGATATATGATTGTATTATGACTAGATATTCTTGCCTGTTATCGAGATTACCAGTAGATGCAAATTGATATCTGATCATAAAGGATTCGTAGAGGTCGACTAGTGGATTATGTTTTACACTAGGAGGGAGCGCCGCTATATTCTCATGAATCTTCCAGCAACTGTTATACTAATCCTCGAGAATCAGAATTTATCGCCGCTAGATAAATATGAGATAAGAGGCGGAATGGCTACGGCAATTCGTAGAAGGACATAGCCAATGGTGGCCTAAACCGGTAACGGCCATTAGTATACATTGTAAGTAAATCGGCCCCCCCCATATGGAAGACACAAAAGTACAATGTAAATGGAAAGTCCAGACATAACCGTTGTCGACATACCTCGATACGATAACTACTCTCAACTGGAGTTATCTCAATTGACTATGTGGCGTCACAAGATAACATCCGGATCCTTTTACAAAAGGCTTAATCAAGAGTTAGTTAGTAAGTCGTCTAAAGGAATGAGACTAAATCCTTTGAAGGAATGAGTTTCTATGAAGGAAAACCTAAACCAGTTGACTGGAGATCCCAAGATCTAGGTTCAATAGGACAACACTAATCATAGAAATTTGGGGGAATCACGTCAATGTGGGAGGAGTTTACCTTATCTTTTTAACATCCTAGCCCAATCCTATAAAATGTTGACTTGTTGAGAGGTCAAACATATGGCTTTATGGTTCATGATGAACTCATAAATCATAAAATTCAAGATGTAATCTGAAAGTAATATGTTTCTACCTGTTTCAAGATGAACTCACCTATGTGAGAGAGAAGTGGGTCGCTTTTCGAAGTGGAATTGTGGGGGCGTATTTCTAAGAGCTCTTTCAGAACCAGCTAGTGCGCATGACCATGACGGGCAACGACATAATGACTTGACAAGTAGGGAGAAGTCCTGTTGTGAGTGTGTATTGTCTCCACTACATAAGCGGGTGGTTTGAGTTCAAGGACATCGCGTCTACTCAGACCTAGGAGACACTAGTGCATCTCACAAGGGACAGGTTCCAAGGTCACACCAACCTATCATATGCAGGACTTAACCGTAGAAAATTTACGGAATATTTTTGGGTGTTTTCGACCGATATCTCCAATCATGAGGGGATATGTTTGGAAAATGGTAATAGCAAATATGAGCTTTATGCTAACTTTGGACAACATTAATATATGAATGTTAATTATAAAAATAGATGTTGGGGCTTTGCGTTCTCCCTCGAATAGTCTCGCAACGAGCCAAACTATTCCAAAATGGAGTAGAGATGAATGAGATATGTGACACAAAGAGAGGCACATGGCACACAAATCTGGAACTATCCCACCATCGCCCAAAGTGTGAATGGGATTAGAGTATAATTTAATTTAATTGAAATTGTAGTTGATTCATATTTGTTTTTGAGGGTTTATAATGAAACCTTGTATTCTATGTAAATTCCCTTTGTGGGTTTAATGCTCCCACGCCTCCGAGGGGGGGGGGGAGGCAAAAAACATGGTTTTCTGGGCCAGAGGGTTCGGATCCCACTGAATTCATGCGAGCCCGCACGACCTGCGGACACGAATGCAGCTCCGGTTGTTCACCTACGCGCCTATCTTTTTACTGCCAGTTTTGATAAGGTTCCAGAATATTCCAAAAGAAGTTTATTTGATAAATTCAAAAGGTTGAATTGATCAACTCGGCTGATTTATAGCACCCACCTTGGCTTGATAACGAAGCTAGGGTTTAACTATAAAAGAGAGGTCTCTCATTCAGTTTTTTAAGATACAGAAACACAATACTTCCAACTACCAAAAATTAGAGCCGCCAAATCGCAGCTTTTACCCACAGCTCCGTCGCAACAGAATCACTCGACCTTTCCGTTGATCATTTTCAGGCAATTGTCAATCCGCTGTCCAACACTTTGGACGTTGTACCCTGGGAAACAGACGACAACTTTTTTAAGGGAATCGTGTTAAACACGAGCCTCGTTCATTTACTGCTTATATTATCTGTTATTCTTTAAGTTAATTTAACTTGTTAATGTTATTTCGATCTACAGCTAATAAAAAGTAGCGAGTCAGTTTTTCTATCAACAGCAGCAAGCAATAAAGAAAGAAGATGGAGATTGGTTACGAAGTCACGTGGCGCTAAAGAGCAAATTGTGAAACAGTGAAATATTATTAAAAGGCCTAGGAGACTAGCACAATGTGAAAGATAAAGACCTGACACGTATTAGAAAATTGACAGAGACACATATTAGAAAATTCACACACTAACTTAGAGCATGCATTTAACATTGACACGTATTAGAAAATTCACACACCAGATATACCAACTTGTCACGTATTAGAAAATTCGTCGTCATATTCATAATGCACGTAACATGGCAACAAAATAAATGGAAAAAATAAAGATTTATTACTAGCATTTGTAGTTTCGGACAACTTTTTCCTTTATGTTATACTCCCTCCGTTCCTAAATAAGTGTCCACTTTTGACTTTCGAAGTCATTTTTTAGCAACTTTGACCTTAACTATTTCTTGTTGTGTTATATAATACTTGATGCAAAATATATGAATGAATTGGGTTTTAAATATATTTTCATTGATATAATTTTCATTTAGTATTATATAACACAAACACAATAATTTAAGGTCAAAGTTAATGAAAAAAGACTTAAAAAGTCAACAGTGGACACTTATTTAGGGACGGAGGGAGTATTGTTTAGAGTAAACTACACCTGTGGTCCTTGTGGTTTGCGTTGACCAACACCTGTAGTCCCTTGACCAAATTAATTGCACTGTTGGACCTTAAGTGGCAAACGTCAGGCGTGGCTGGTCTTTCATTTTTTTTCCAACAAACGCCCGTTAAGATTATTAACAGACAGGTTATTATCTACCTTCCCATACCCACACTTACATTTATAAAACTTCCACCCACACCTCCAACGAAGCAGTCACATATATTCCTAAAACAAATTCCCACAGAAATTATCATCACAACCCACTCAATCACACCACCTCCTAACCATTCGTGTGGAGAACCTAATCACAACTTCAATGAATCCACACAATGAACAATCTTGTACATACTTTGCATATAAATCGTGACCAATCAAACTCCTCTTTTCTCCCCAATTATAAACTTTTAATCTCCTCTTTTTTTTACATAACTGAAGCGTATAAGCACTTGAAAGATTTGATTGGAGAAATAAGACTCGTCTTCAAGATCTTGATATTGAGGTCTCGGGTAGGTATCACTTGTTTGTTCTTGTGTTTGACTTACAATCGAAACAAAGAGAGAAAATAGCACAATTGTTATATTTCTTTTCTTTATTTTCGAATATTAATTACAGATCTGTAAGATAACGTGGATAATCTTTTTAAATATTTTTGGTTTAATACCCTAACACAATAATGAGATTCAGATTTAATTTCTTTTGTGTGTTGTTAAGGTATGATGAGTTAGAGTTGTTGATGAGGTGAGATGAAGGGATAGGATAGATCTGTAGATTTGTTGATGGGGCTGTGACGATGGGCTAGGTTAGATGAGTGATATATTTGGTTGAATGACGTTGTAATTGGTGGTTTTGGAGATGGGATTTAGGATAGATGTGGATTTGATTGTTGGCTGATGTTGTAGTTGGTGGTTAATATTTTGGTTAAGATTTGATGATGTTTGTATAACACGAGTGTGTTTTCTCCTTCTACCTCTTTGTTTTGGTTGTGGGTGAAAAAGGTTTGCATTTTGGGGATGGAGGGTGGGTGGGAAGTTTAATAAATGGTAAATGTGGGTGGGAAAGGTCGATAATACCCCTGGCGTTAATAACTTTAACGGGCGTTTGTTGGAAAAAAAAATGAGGGACCAGCCACGCCTAACGTTTGCCACTTAAGGTCCAACGGTGCAATTAATTTGGTCAAAGGACTACAGGTGTTGGTCAACGAAAACCACAAGGACCACCGGTGTAGTTTACTCTATTGTTTAAAAGATATAACAGATTAAACTAACACACACAATGTAAAAGACAATGTAAGATAAAACAAAGACATAGACAACTTTTTTTTTTTTTGTGAACAGAAAAAACAAACACAATGTAAAAGACAAAGACATACGGGAACGATTAGGGAGAGTCGGAGAGAACGAGTTATCCTACGATTTATATAAATTTAGTTTATTTATTGTATCACTTAAACATATAAAATAAGGTAACAATCTAAATTTGTTTGTCAAGCTTGAGGACTCTAACAATTATATTTGAAACAAGCAAAAGAACCCGCGCGTTGAGGCGGGGCTAATTTTTTTCCGAATAATTTTTTTTAACGTTTCGGGGGTTTTTTTTAGTGATGCGTTATGGCGGGGCTAATTTTTAATATTTTCTTTTTTTTGTATGATTCGGGGAAAAAAATTTTGCGTTGGGACGGGCTAATTTTTTCCCGAATATTTTCTTTTTTTGGGACGTTTTTGTAAATTTTCTTACGGGAATTTTTGTGTAAGAAAATCGTAAATAGTTAAAAGGTGAGGGTCCGTTTTGTATTTTTTATTTTTTACTTTGGGCCAGATTTTAGGTTATTTTTGGCTAATTTTTTTCCCGGATATTTCATTTTTTTGTACGATTCGGGAAATTTTTTTTTGCGTCGGGACGGGTTAATTTTTTCCCGAATATTTTCTTTTTTTGGGACGGTTTGATATCTTTTTTTTTGGGCCGATGAATGTAAAAAAGTTGTGAACAATAAAAACTTGACGTGTTTTTTTTTGTTAATTTTTTTACGGGATTTTTTGTGTAAGAAAATCGTAAATAGTTAAAAGTTGAGGGACCGTTTTGTATTTTTTTTTACTTTGGGCCAGATTTCAGGCTAGTTTTTTTTTTTTACTTTGGGCCAGATTTTGGGCCACATTTTATGCGAATTTTAGGCTAGTTTGTCGACAAATGTGTATATTAGTAATAATTTTTTTTATATGGCTTATGTGTTGGGCCTCATGTTTAAAGTGTTGTTTTTTTTTTTGCTATATGGGTTTTTTTTATTATAATAGGGTGTACCGTTTAGTGTCGATTATTTTAAAGTTATTAGGTATCGAAGATGTTTCCGCGGGTATTTTTTTATCTGAATAAATCGGAACTTTTGTAATATTTTTTTTTCCTCCTACTTTGTGCATACAAATTTAAAAAAAAAACAAAATAATTAAAAAAAAAACCAAAATCGGGCTGACCCAAAAATGGGAGCCCATTACTGTAGCAATGTGACCCACTGTCAAAACGACAGTGGATTTGTTCACAAATGTGTAATACAGGGAAAAGAACCCGCGTGTTGCGGCGGGGCTAATTTTTTCCCGAATAATTTTTTTTTATGTTTCGGGGGTTTTTTTTTGGCGATGCGTTATGGCGGGGCTAATTTTTAATATTTTCTTTTGTATGATTCGGGGAAAAAAATTTGCGTTGGGACGGGCTAATTTTTTCCAGAATATTTTCTTTTTTTGTTTGTAAATTTTTTACGGGAATTTTTGTGTAAGAAAATCGTAAATAGTTAAAAGGTGAGGCTTCGTTTTGTATTTTTTTTTTTACTTTTGGGCCAGATTTTAGGCTATTTTTTTGGCTAGTTTTTTCCCGGATATTTCCTTTTTTTGTACGATTCGGGATTTTTTTTTTGCCTTGGGACGGGTTAATTTTTTCCCGAATATTTTCTTTTTTTGGGACGGTTCGATATCTTTTTTTTTTGGGCCGATGAATGTAAAAAAGTTGTGAACAATAAAAACTTGACGGGTTTTTTTTGTTAATTTTTTACGGGATTTTTTGTGTAAGAAAATCGTAAATAGTTAAAAGTTGAGGGTCCCTTTTGTATTTTTTTTACTTTGGGCCAGATTTTAAGCTAATTTTAGGCTAGTTTTTTCTTACTTTGGGCCAGATTTTGGGTCACATTTTATGCGAATTTTAGGCTATAGTGCAAAACGACAGTGGATTTATCGACAAATGTGTATATTAGTAATAGTAATAATTTTTTTTATATGGCTTATGTGTTCAGCCTCATGTTTAAAGTGTTTTTTTTTTGCTATATGGGTTTTTTTTAATATAATGAGTTGTACGTTTGTGACCATATCGATTATTTTAAAGTTATTAGGTATCGAAGATGTTTCCGCGGGTAATAAATCGAAATTTTTGTAATATTTTTTTTCCCTCCTGCTTTGTGCATACAAATTAAAAAAAAACAAAAACAAAATAATTAAAAAAAAACCAAAAATCGGGCTGACCCAAAATGAGAGCCCATTACTGTAGCATTGTAGGCCCACTGTCAAAACGACAGTGAATTTGTCCTTGAATGTGTAATATATTAATATTAATAGAGTTCTTAAAAGACATAAAAAAAAGCGTATCATTTTGGGCGAAAATGTAACAAAAGAAACACAGTCACCGATCAATCTCACTGATAATGAAACCCTAGGTCTCTTCACTTTCGATCATTATTTTTTTTTCCCTCCTACTTTGTGCATAAAAATTAAAAAAAAAACAAAAACAAAATAATAAAAAAAAACAAAAATCAGGCTAGCCCAAAATAGGAGTCCGCTACTGTAGCATTGTAGGCCCACTGTCAAAACGACAGTGGATTTGTCCGTGAATGTGTAATATATTAATGAGATAAGCTTGATTGCGAGTTTATGATATTATCCGCAAGTAATCTTTATATTAAACTCTACTACGTAGTATTAAACAACTAATACTTTTTTTTAAAAAGCTAATCACAATAGTTGTATAGGTAGTACAAAACGAAACGTTATTTTACATTGTGTTATTTTACATTGGGAGTAGGGGTGTCAATAATCCGGACCCGACCCGACCCGAACCCGACCCGACCTTATTCGGGTCGGGTTAATCGGGTTCCAAATTGAAGTCGGGTCAGTCGGGTCAACCCGACTAACCCGAATTCGAAATAGGGTCGGGTATCGGGTTCATATACTTTGCCTATTCGGGTTCGGGTCAACCCGACTGACCCGAGTTAAGCTTTTTTTCTTTCTTTTTTTAAATTTTGTTAATAAAAACTCGATATCAAATTTAACACTCAGGTTCTGGAACCTTTGCAACAATCTTTCGTGTTTCCATCACTTGTTTTCTCATCAAACAAACATCTTCAAACGTTCCTTAATCTTATGATTTTGTGAACCCCAAAAGATGGAGAACAACAACAAGTTTGATCAGGTACAATCCGATCCTAAAATCCCTCATCTCATTAAACCCGATCCTAAAATCCCTCAAAATTTGTTCTTGTTTTCTAAATCTTGAAAACCCCTTTTCTCCAAAATTTCAGAATCGATCCGTAAGTTTTTTTTAATCACTCTATTTGATTTAATTATAGTTAAGATCTGTGTTATTTTGTATGTTCGATTTGATAACCTCACAAAAAAACGGAAACCACTCGACACACCAAATCATCCAGATTCAAGATCTACAAAACCTCACAAAAAACCCAATTCGAGATAATAACATAAACACTAGGTGGATTCTTTCCTTTTGGCCGCAGGACATGATTTGGTAACAAGAAAAGATTGAATGTTTTTTGAGGCGGGTAAACGTGTTAGTTATATTGTTGTATTAGGTGTATGATGGTTTCGTGGTAAACGGGTTTTGAGATGAAGATTTGTTGTTGGTATAGTCTGTTGAAAATCAAATAGCAAGTACACAAGTGTGATTAGTGGCGCTGATAAAAAGATATCAGTGAAAGAGGAGCTGTTAAAGTGTTTGTTGTTAGGGCAGTTTGTTAGGACAGTTTGTTGTAAAGAGGAGCTATTTGATGGCCTTAGTCATTCGGCCATTCGCGTACTTTGTTATCTAGCCATAGCTGAAGGAGTTTGTGGACCTTCTCGGTCCCTGCATAGGAGTTTGTTTCTCTTTTTAGGCTCCCTCCATGGAGGTGAGTGCTTGTTCTTCAGCGGGTGTTTGGCCGTGCCCATTTAGAGGTTTTCATTGTTGCCCAGATGGGATGGCGGGGTCCAAGGGGTTTCCTCGGTTGGTTGCACATATTAAGCGTCTCCATTTGTCTTCGGACGATCGGAGGGGGGCCTTGCGAGAGGCGCTTTCCACAGATTGTGAATTGTTTGTTTCAGTTGGGGAGGCTTTAAAGGCCTTAGATCAATGGGTGTGTGGGGTGTGTATGTGTTTACATGCTCTTAGCCGGGCATGCCATCATTCTGATGGGATGACCCGGTTCAAGTGGGTGGCGGGAGATGTGGAGGAGTTCATAGTAGGGATCGTTAGGCCACAGGTTAGGAGGGAAGTGGTTCCTTTGGGAGGGGTGGTTGTGGATGAGGTTCTCCTTGACCGTGTGTTCTCCCTACCTATCACGACGGTTAAGAGCATCCCTCATAGTTGTCGTATGGCGTTTTCTCATGCTTTAGCTGCTGCTCTGGGTAAGGTGGCGGCTACACCAACGTCTATTGAGGCGTGGGTTAAACTTTTGTTGTTACCACGTTGCACGTTGCGTGTTTTCAGGCCTTCTAACCGTCAGGAGCGCAGGTCTGGTAACAGGAAGTCTTTGCAATGCCATAGTATTCAACGGGCGTTGGCATCTTGGGGTGGGGATGGGTTTATTGAACTTATTCATCGCTTTTTGCCCAACCTTTGAGGGTGGTATCGGGATTGGTGACCAGTGTAAGTCTTCTGGGTCCGATAGCTCACTATGGGCGCCATATAATCATGTTTGAGGGAAAAGTATCGACGGGCACCTTCATGTGCTGTTAAGGTTTTATGCTCTTCAGGGGTGGCACCTTTCGGTACGGATACTTTGACAGCGTTGTTGGCTAAGCACCCTATACTGCCCCCTCCCGTTATGCCTGGTTCATTGCCCTCGGAGCCTCCTCTTGTTGTGGACGTTGATACGTTCTTGGGGTGGATTTCAAATCTTCCCAAAACCTGGACGTTTGTGGGCGGGTGGATTGAGAGCCCAACACATTTTAGATGCTTTATGTGGTGAGGGGTCGACGATCGCTGTTGGGTTATCAAGCTATCTCATGTGGTGTTAATTTATTGTTGGAGGGAAGTGCCCTTAGGTTTTGGTGGAGTTTATAGAACCCCTCAAAAAAAAAAAAAAACCATCTGCGCCCTCACGCGTTGTCCAAACCGGACAATGGGATCTAGGCCTAATGCTGTCGGGCGCGATTTGGAGGGGTTGGCCTTAAGGTGCTATGCGGGGTGTCCGGAAGGAGATGTCCAAATACCTTGGGGACTTTCAGTTTGGGGTGGGAGTCCCCAGCGGGGCAGAGGCCGTGCTTCATGGCGCGAACAGATTCTTAAATAAGTTTCACTCGGATGGGTCATTGGCTATGCTTACTGTTGATTTCTCTAATGCCTTCAACTTGGTGGATCGGACTACCCTCCTACAGGAGGTTCGGACTCGATTGCTCGTCTATTTCTTATGGGTGGATTTTTTTTTCATGGTCTGTCGGCGGGTTATTTGTGGGTGATGACACCCTATTTGGTCAGCTGAGTTCTAGCAGGGGGAACCCCCTTTTAGGGCCTCTTCTTTTTGCTCTAGTTTTGCACCCACTTGTTCATCGGATCAGGGATTGCTGCCAACTGCTTTTCCATGCTTGGTATTTGGATGATGGTACGATTATCGGAGACACTAAAGAGGTTGCGAAAGCCATAGATATAATCAGGGCAGAGGGGCCCCGCCTGGGCCTTGAACTCAACATTAAGAAGAAGTTTTTGGCCATCATGCAATGGGGTGGAAGGTGAGGAGGGGTTGTTTTCCCCGGATTATGGGAGGACGACGTTGGTGTGTATTATCCTTGGAGGCGAGGTTAGTCGGGGGGTGTATGCGGGGTTTTATTAGTAGTTTGCTGTGAAGGGCATAACGTCGCTGGGGAACTAATAAGTCTTCTCCCAAGTCTACGGGACCCTCAATCCGAGCTCCTTTTGCTCCGCTCATGCATGGGCGTCGCAAAGCTGTTGTTTGGTCTCAGAAACGTGCCAACCTATGCTATAGGGGGGACGCGTTTCTATTTTTGACAATGGCCTTAGGAGGGCGATAGAGGCTATTGTGGTTTGTGGGGGTCCTTTTTTTGGGGATTTCCAATGGAGGCTAGCATCACTTCCAATTCGGTTTGGTGGGTTGGGTTTATGTTCGGCTGAGGATGTATCTACTTATGCTTTTGTGGCCTCGAGGGCGCAATCTTGGAGTTTGCAGGACCACATTCTTAAGGGATGTGGTATTGATGGGGCTGATTCTGACTATGGATATGCATTGGATCGTGTGCGCATGTCCCTCCCTGGATTCGATCTTAGCGGTTTCTCTAACAAGGACACCGCCCCCCCCCCCCCAAAGCCCAGAATGTTTTGGCGTGTGCCCTATTTAGTGAAATTGTCAAGAGTTTGGGAGTGAGCTTTGATTTATCCCCTCGCCAAAAAGCAGTAGTTGAATGTCTCCGAGCTCCCCGTGCTCAGAATTTCTTGACCGTTATCCCCATTGAAGGACTAGGCCAACATATGTCGGCTCTGGAGTACCGGACTATCCTTAAGTACCGGCTAATGATCCCTCTGTTTCCGGTTGATGAGCCTTGCCCAGTTTGCCGCAAGGTTTGTTTGGATTCTTTTGGTGAGCATGCGGTCCATTGCAAGGAGTTACCTGGTTTCAAATATAGGCATGATTTGGTTAGGGATGTTCTGTATGATGTTCTTAAACGAGCTGGAATTTCTTCTAGAAAGGAGGCCCCCGTGAACTTTCTGACAGATCCACTCGAAGGGAGGTCTACCTTACGGCCAGCTGATATACTTGTGTTTGGGTGGGCCGGGGGGAAACATGCTTGTGTGGATCTTACTGGAGTGTCCCCTCTTGTTGGGCTCAGGGACAATGGATTTGTTGCAGGACAAGCTGCGTTGAAAGCGGAATCGAGCAAAGTTGCTAAACACGAGAAAGCTTGTTTAGAGAATCAACACGTGTTTATCCCTTTTGCTTTTGATACATTTGGTTTCCTAGCACCGGAAGCAGATGAGTTTTTGAATAGGGTTCAACGGGTTGTGCAAAGTAATTTTTCGACCCCTAAGACACAAAACTTTATTTTTAGTAGGATTGGTTTTGCCATCTAAAAAGGGGTTGCGGCGCAGCTTGTTGCCCGTTTGCCCGCCATCTTATTGTAAACGTTGTTTTCTATAAATATAAAAGTAATTTAACATTAAAAAAAAAAAATTCAAATTTTCTTAATAAAAAATCAAATTTTCTTAATAAAACAAATAAAATTTTATAAATAAGACAGACCCGAACCCGACCCGACTTGGACCCGACCCGTTTGACCCGAACCCGACTAACCCGAGTTCAAATAGGGTCGGGTTCGGGTATATTATTTGCGTGTCATGCAATTACAAAGACTTACACTATATGGCTTTACATGGACACCATCGTGACTCGTCTATAATGCTAACAAGGATAAAGCCACATGTTCAATGATCCACATGTATTAAACCAGTTAAGTAACAAGAAGGAACTCTAACTACATAAGAGTGGAGCTCTAGTTAGCATGATGCATCTATCTATATTGCTTGAAACCTAAGTAAATTTTGCAAGTATAAAAGGAAGTCAATTCATTTAACCATGTTTTGGCATATTTGCTATTTCGTGTACTAGCAGAAGGATTCTAAAAGAACATTAGATCGTATAGTTCTTTCACTAAATTAGTTTTAACTCCTATCCACCACCAATATTTCTTGCCGGCGCCACCAACACTTCTATCCGGCGTAACCAACACCTCTTTTCAGCGCCACCAACGCCTCCTAACGCCGCAACCAACAATTCCCGCTGCCGCCACCAACACCTTATACCGCCACCACCGACACCTTATGCCATTATCGTCATCGTGCCAATTACAAAGTACTAGTAATAAAGGAAGAATAAATTTGAGTAAGAAGAAAAGAATAAAAAACTTTGAAAGAAAGGTGGATTTTTAGTTTGGTTGAAACAAAGGAGATGGGGTGTTAATTATTGAAGTTAATGATTGAGTAATTTTCTGCCGCCGAACCCACCACAACCATTGGAACCTCCGGTCAAGCCAGCACCGCCACCGGTGCATTGACACCTCCACCGTCGCCATCTTGGCTTTGAATACGACAACAATTTTCAGATCCAACTAGCATCTACTATGCGGTGATGGTGGTGTAAATATTATGACATGTAGTTTTGTATGTGTGTGGCTTGTGGTTGGAGAAAAAGTGAAAAATGGATAGAAGATGAAGATAAGATTATATTTTTTTACTATTATTTTATTCTTTTGGATTTTCAACAGGTTAATAAATGAGGTTATTGAATTAGAGTTGAGCTGGTAATGGCGGTTGAACTAGAATGGTAAGGTAAGTGACTTTGAAGAAGAAGATGGATTTTATATAATAGTATTCTCGATTAAAAAAACGTCATTGCAAAAATGAAAATAATATATGAAAAATGTTTCCGGTAACCAATTATGCCTTTTGGTAAAATATAATTTTTCACTTCGGGACCAATCATGTAATAAGAAAAAGATAAAAATTGTAAAAGTAACGGGAACTGTCTGAATTTGGAATTTTTGTTGGTGAGGGACCAACGGTGCAGAACATACTTTTTGTGCAAAATTACAATAATACTCATCACTAACGAAGCGACTTAACGACCATTCATCACTTGGAACCAAACACGCACAAAAATAATCACTTTTGAGACCATTTCCACCGTATTTCAAAAGGGAGGACTAAATCCGCAAACGGGGTGGAGTTTGAGGACCAACTGTGTAATTTACCCATTACATTTTCTTACCTTCTAAACCCTCCAACCAAACACCCCCTAATTTTTCTTCCCTTATTATTTGATACTTCCGCTCAATGCATTCCTTCTTTTTCATCCTAAGAGAAAATCAAAAAAACTTTTGACCATCTCAGGTCGCTAACCTAGTGCCTTGCAACTTATTCAACTCCTATATTAATAGATTTCTCTTCTATATTTTGCCGTGTATCATTTTTCTTTTCCATGGAGTCTTGTCATATGGATGACGATATAATTTAAAATGGGTATGTTGTGAAGTGGTATAGTATAAAATTTTCACGTGATTGTTAGCGTTTTTAAAACCTTTGCATTCCTAATGTTAACTAACGAGTAATTTGGTGCCCGTGCGTTGCGGCGGGGAGTCTTCTTCGAACATTCTTATGTATAGTACTTTTATATTAACAGGTCCAAATCTCAGTTGGTAAATTGATAAAAAGTGAAGTTCTACAACTTCATAAAAGTACTAATATCCATTTCATTATAAATTGGACTTTCTTGGATGCTTTATGCACTACTTCAATCAGAAACTCATATGATAAGCTCGGCCCTTCTCAATGGTACAGCTTCGGGCAAGACCTCTGCAACAAATCATTTAGTCTCATAATAAAGTTAATAAAAATACCCTTTTTCCTCATGCTTTCTCACACTGTGTAATGATGTTGGATAATGTCGATATCAAGCCCCTGCAGCTTCACAACTGACTCAACATGCCCGTTGAGTGTAAGCACCTCCCTTAACCTGTACATAAATCACCACATTTTGTAACCATCTTTTCTGTCAAATTTTACATTCTTAAAAGGACAACTATTTTGAAAATATATGCACAACATACCTTGCAACTTCTGCTCGCCTCTTAGCTTGCTTTGCAGTTTCAGACAATTCGCCGTAGCTGCTCTTTTCGTTGAAGATATTTGAGGTTTCAGGTGCCTGAAGTCCGTGCAGTCTCCTTTCAGCAAGAGCCCACTGAGCCTCCATCTCTTCTCTTCCATAATTTAAATGTATATCATTTGAGCCGTTGAAGGTCAACCCAAGTATCCATTTCAACCCGTTCCAGTAATTACCCACTGTGACCCAGACCTCCTTTGATTCATTTACTTATAAGCTACAAACAGTTTAGCCACCAAAATGAAATACATAATCAGGTCATTTGCCACCATAACCGGATGCAGGATCCTCAAAAACAGGAACAACACCATGCGAGTAAATATACAGATCAAAATAAGCATATGCAAACAACATAATCGATAATATTTAGCAACGGTAAGTCTAAATATGATAATATAACATATATTGTTCCGCAATTCCATCTTCGATCGACAATCCGACACTTATCACTTAGAAACACAATCAGTTTATGTCAGGTAAAATGCGTATGACTTCTAATGTTGCTTACCTCTCAGTTGGCATTTGAACTTATGTAGACCGATTAAGACCTGAAGGTTTCTGAATCAGGTTCAGAAGCTCATGGTGGGTATGTTTCGCTTAAATGACTTTAAAATAGTCAATAAAAGATACATTATACTAAATTAATTCCAAGAGCCGATTGCCCTGGTATGCTGATTACATTCTTATGCTGGCACCGATCAACACCTCCTTACTAAATGAAATAAGCTAAAAAATGTTAAGTTAAATATAACCAACTTAAGAATGTAATCAGCATAAGCAGAAAATTCACATATTGAAGACTACTGAAACATGTAAACCACAACAATCCTCCTTTTGTTTTCGTCACATTGTTGTTTCCTATTCCCACAGTTACATATAAACTCCTCTGCACTGTATGTACCTCTTAAAAGCCATATTTTTCGCCAGTAACCCGCGACTGAGTATGGTTAACAATCTTATATAGTACATGCAATGCAACTACAAAAATTATCAAAATAACAAACTTTTAATCTAGCGCTAGATAAACAATGTTTATATATTTACCAAAACTGCAATCCCAAACACCCGATACCTTACCTATTCGACCCATGTCATTTTTAGTTAGATTTTTTAGCTTAATATATGCTTGACTCGTTAGAGATAGATCTTAACAAATATCAACCCACTTTTAGAAAATAGGCACAAACGAAGGACACTCACATGTCAAAGCTATAAACAACCAATCCCAAAGACCCCTTTAACAGCTTAATTATAACAAACCACCATAATATATATGGAACTAATCTCCATTTGTAATAGACCATATAGTCCCTATTCCCTAAATCCATCCAACCCTAAAAATAAAATCAATATAAAGTAATTCAGATAACAAAGAATTACTTACATATCTTTATGTATTTAGTCACCGGTCGCTGCTCACCGCTCATATGCCGAGCCTTAAGAATAATACATGTTGGAGCAAGTGCTGAGGAGCCCTTCTACAACAACCTTAAACAACTTGTTCAATTGAATCTAAACTCGCATGGGTTGATGGTTATGGTTTATTTGCTATGTATCTGCTATGGTTTATCTTCTGTCTATATGCTATGAAAGAAGATTCGAGAGAGAGAAAAAAAAAGACCCATTGAATTGGGCCAACTCAATTAGCCCAGGTGAGCCAAAGAATAGCCCAATGTCAAAACGACAGAGTTTTTGTCCACAAATGTGTATATTTATAATACTCCATTTGTCTCAAAATTATTATCTTCTATTAACTTTTCAAATCTTTTTCTTTCAACTTTACCTTAAATATTTGTGTGTGTGTTATATAATACATATGAGAAGTATATAAATTGATTGGTTTTTAAGTATATTTTCATAGTTATGATTTTCATCAAATATTATATAACACAAACAAAAATATTTAAGGTCAAAGTTAGAAGAAAAAAACTTAAAAGTCAATAAAGGACAATAATTTTCGGATGAAGTGAGTAATGACAATAGGCCCGACTCGTACTAGTTTAGGCCATTTAGTTTTATTTTTAGCCCTTGGGATTTTTGTCTTTTTATTTTCTATTTAATCATTTGTCATCCTAATTCTTCAGATAATACAATCTCAATGTTTTATCTTATTTTTACATGGTATTAGAGCCCTAAGTACAAGTTATCGGAGTATTTTCATTCTCCGGCCATCGGCTAAGTCTCGGTGGACCGGGGGGATTTGGTTTCTTTTTAGTTGTTTTGTTTTTGTTCGTCATTGTTTGCAAAGCCGTTGGAAAAAGACGATCTGTGATTTGTTAACCGTAAGATTTTTCTAAAAGTCAAATTGTAGTTAGTAGACACGTCTTTCTACACTTTGATCATTCAGTTTTCAAATAGGTATCTTGAGAAAGTCATAGGAACCCGTCGAATATGCTCTTATTTTCTGTTTGTTAAATTCTGCACTCCCGAGGAAGAATAGGTATAACTCATTTGTTTATCATCAAATCATCATGATATTTTGGCTATAGCTTCTCAACACGTGGTTCTAGAGTATCATCGAAGGGATTTGGTAACATATCTCTCTATTGGGGTAAATCATCCATTGATGTTACTACCAGATTCAATCTTTCTTTATGTTTGGTTTTATTTTGTGCATCTGCCAGTAGTATGTAGATCACACTTAAGTTTAGTTAGTACGTTTTGGTTGTTACATAAGTTTTCATTTTGTTCGTTCATATGAATTTGTTTGGTGGATTTATGTTGGTTCTACAAATTTTGGATATGCTTTGGTGGTTTTGGTTATGTAAGGTTCGGTTATGATCTTGTTTCTTTTAAATTTGTACATGTTCGGTATCTGTATTGGTAATGTATTGGGAACTGGTGTTGTAATGGTGCTTGTGATGCAATAGTATTAACTAATCTGACTATGTCTTAAGTGGTTATGTGTTGCATCTCAACATAAAAAACTATTTTGGTTCCGCATTTAGTTTTCTTTGAATCTGTCTGGTTCTTTTTTGTTTTGCATTTCTCTGATTTCATCTAGTGTCTGTTTTTTCCTGGTTCTGCATCGACGTGTGATATTAATTAGTTTTGCATGTGTCTAGTTCCGTCTGATTCTGCTCTGCCTGAATTTGCTCTTCATTTACTTCTGACTGCCTAAGCATGCCTGAATATGTTATGCCTGCCTGGATCTACTCTCGTTCATCTTCGTATCTTTGTTACTCTGCTCTGATTTTGCAATTGGTTTTGGTTTTGCATCGATTTATATCTATCTTTTTAGAGACATGGTTGATTCGCCTTGTTACAGTTTTGATTGCATCAGATTGAGACTTCTTCTAGCATCGAGTTCACACTCTGAGACACTCCGCTCTGCGTTTGATTTCAATTTTAGTTTCGTTTTTTGTTTGAAAAACTCTTAATGTTTACCGTTGCGGCATTATATTTGGTGGATGATGTTAGCTAATAAGGCCAATAAGCCCAGCCCGTACGAGTTTCGGCCCTTTAGTTTTATTGTTTAGCACTTAAGGTTTTTTTGTCTTTGTAAGTTCTATTTAATCCTTTGTAATAGGGGTGAGCAGACAAACTGAAAAACCCGAATAAACCAAAAACCGAAACCGAATCGAACCAAACTAATAAGCGAACTGAACTAATAACCGAACCGAACTACAAATTTTATTTTCGAGTTGGATATGACTTTGGCAATTTGAACCGAAAACCGAATTTATTTAAATATATATATTTTATATATATTTATATATATAAAATGACCATTAAAATTTTATTATAATATAAAAAATACTATTTATCCTTGAAATATTTTTTTTGCTAAATATCTATGTAATCTCTATTATATATAAGAGGAGGCATGACACATCATCCGTCTACTAATCATCCCATAATGCCTTGCTAAATATCTATGTAATCTCTATTATCTATGTAATCTCTATTATACCACGTCATCACAACTGCCATGGTTTGAACTATGTTAATTTTTGGAATTATATCTTCAAAGTTAAAACATATAAGGCGATGCAAATTTAGTTTTTAAACTACACGTGGAAGAAAATTTAGCTAAAAGATAATATATATTAATATTATGTATATTAGGCAAATATTTTGTTAAGATAAATTAGGAATTGATTTACAAAAGATATATACATCAACATAAAACCGCATCATAGTTTCTTGGAAAATAAGTTATGTTTAACTTAACAAGCAGGGTTACCCGCGCGTTGCTGCGGGACGTTAATTTTTCGCGCGTTGTTGCGGGCCATTGTTATTATTATTATATATTTTTTAATTTTGTGCGGGTTTATTTTTTCGGTCTCATGTTTAATAGTTTGTTTTTTTCTTATATGACCTTATGTGTTGGGCCTCATGTTTAAAAGTTTCTTTTTTGGTTATATGTTTTTTTTTGTGCATGTTTATTTTTTCGGTCTCATGTTTAATAGTGCGGGTTTATTTTTTCGGTATCATGTTTAATAATTTGTTTTTTTTCCTTATATGAGTTTATGTCCCGCGCGTCGTTGCGGGGCGGTAAAAAAAAAATTATACTTTTTTTTTTATTGCGAATTTTTTTTGTCTCATGTTTAATAGTTTGTTTTTTTTATATGGGCTTATGTGTTGGACCTCATGTTTAAAGCTTTGTTTTTTTTGCTATATGAGTTTTTTTTTAAAATGACACTGTTTAATGCAATTTAAAGTTGTACGTTTGTGACTATGTCGATTATTTTAAAGTTGAATCGGTACTTTTGTAATATTTTTTTCCCTCTATTTTGTGCCAAAAATTAAAAAAAAAATTGTGCCAAAAATTAAAAAAAAAAAATAAAAATTGGGCCGGCCCAAAGTGGAAGCCCAGGCCCAAACCATTGTACAGTAGAAGCACTGTAGCTTCTACTGTACAATGCTAAATGTTTCCTATATGAGTTTATGTCCCGCGCGTCGTTGCGGAGCGGTAAAAAAAAATTATACTTTTTTTTGTTTTTTTTTTGCGAATTTTTTTTGTCTCATGTTTAATAGTTTTTTTTTATATGAGCTTATGTGTTGGGCCTCATGTTTAAAGCTTTGTTTTTTTTTGCTGTATGAGTTTTTTTTTTTAAAATGACACTGTTTAATGCAATTTAAAGTTGTACGTTTGTGACTATGTCGATTATTTTAAAGTTGAATCGGTACTTTTGTAATATTTTTTTCCCTCTATTTTATGCCAAAAATTAAAATAAAAATAAAAATTGGGCCGGTCCAAAGTGAAAGCCCAGGCCCAAACCATTGTACTGTAGAAGCACTGTAGCTTCTACTGTACAATGCTAAATGTATGTATGTAAAAAGAAAGTATACTTTTTTTTGTTTTTTTTTTGCGATTTTTTTTGTC
>BQNB010051883.1:0-16034 GCA_026074375.1 Tanacetum coccineum
CACCACTGGAGCTAAGGAGTAACAAGTTTATAAAGGTAAAATGGGTTTTTTTAATTATAAGGCTTAGGGTTGATCATTCTACAATCTTCCACTAAAAGTACCACACCAACAAGGCAGCTGAAGCACATATACATGGCTGTAACGATGGAATAGACATGTGTGTTTGATCACATCCTCATTCGAGTTTAACTAAGGGTTAAGATGAAGAATGATATAGGGTAGGGATCTTCTAACTTTCACTAATAGTAATAAACCAACAAGGCGGTTGAGACATGCATACATGGTCGTAACGACGGAATAGACATGCATACTCGATCACATCCTCATTCGCGTAAAATCCATGGTTAATGATTAGGAAAGGGAATTAAATTGTTGTTAAATAAAAATTATGAAACAAATAGACTAAGTCTAAGATACAAGTTGCTAGATACTTTTTCCTGACCGTTACCATGATAAAGACACAACTATTTACAAACGTCTTGATTATAGATCAATCACAACAACCAAAGTTGGCGTTCTCGTAACGGTCAACTTTTTAATCATCCCATACTTTACATGACAAGTGGTGATATCTACCACTTTATACAAAACTTTACATCGTCGACTTATAGACGTATCAACAAATAATCAATCCTTCATATAATTCTTTCGGTCTAAGCTTTTGCGAAACGATTATCTCCAAACTCTCCTTCTCTTTTTGTTGCAATTTTTCTAATTTTTTTGTTTTTTATATGCAAACTACGAAACTCAGTGTAATTTCACCATCTTCACGATCATAATAACTTCCTGATAATTCCTTCGATAATTCTCCATTCTTCGAACGTACCAATAATTGTGTTGATGGTAAAAATACATGAGTTTTGACTACTTTATCCATTCCCATTTGCAATGTGCAAATTTCTTCCCAACCGTACCAAAGATAGAAAATTATCACAAGACTCGGGAAATACATACTTTACACTTTAAGCAACTAGCAACTGTGAATAAACTTAATCTAACAGGGTAGACTAAGGTGTAAAGGTGTAACGAAACAAATAGTTGGTGTAATTCCTAAAGGATTGGCTCTATTGGTTTTTCTAGCGGTATCTTACTCTTAATATGAGAGTAAACAAAGGGTTTATACTGGGATTTAACTAACCAGTGTAGTTAGTTAATAAAACAACATATAAAGGCTTTTTGGGTGTAATCCTAGAAATTTACCAATTTAAACAAGTTACTCCATCTATAAATCCATAATATCTTTATTGTGGGTCTCGAATAGATTTATAGCAGTAACTTCTAAGTCTACAACATCACCGGCACACTCATATTTTGTGGCAATTTAGGTTAAAATTTGGAAAGGATAAGCTTAATCCTCACAAAAATATTCTAATAAGGGTTATGTGTGAGGGTTATGTAAAACAAGTGTAATTTCACAAAAGTGTTGCCTGATTTTTTTTAAATTTGAGCATAATTTTAAGGCATTTTTATTGCGAAAAAAATAGGGACATGTATGCATTATATTCCATTCCCCTATTGAATTAGATACGTCCTAGTTGTATAGATATAACATTAAAAAACGGAATTAAAAAATTAGAACTGAGAAAGTCCTTGATATTTTGCTCGGTAGAATTCTCCAAGTTGAGTCTTTGTGCAGGATTTAGGATGTGTGTTGTAAATCCAGCATGACTACAATCACACATAGCGATTTCAAGATGACTGATACTTCACAATTCTTTTTTGTCGTATTTCGTTGCAGCGAGGTCCTGTTGCAAAATATAAGATAAAAACATGCAAAATTCTATTGGGTTCTACGGTTTAATTTAATAAGCTAAATAAACTATACAGGAGATTACCAATACGCCGTATCATTTACTGGAATAGCGTCATTGAAAGAACCTATAAAAAGTATCTAAATACGGGTCAGGTTTGTTGAATACACCATATCATGTACATGAATACGCCGTATTGACAGAACTGACAATAATGTTTTAAAGTGCATAAAAATAAAGGACTGATAATGTCCAGACATTCAATACGCCATATGGTATGGAGCGGATACGCTGTATTGATGTCTGGGAAGACAGACTAGATAAAAATAAGTAAAAATCCAGGTTGTCTCCCAAGAAGCACTTTTCTTTCAGCTAGTCTTTAAGTTAGACTTTTCTTCCAACTTCTTTACTCCATCTCATGCACGTTTATGTGCCCGCGTGTGAGCTATTCTTCCATCTTCCCATCTCGGACATATTTGGGTCCTAAGTTCAAGACCCCCTTGTAGAAACTCTTGAGCTTTTGATATGAGTGCGAGATTCCATTAGTCTTATCCTCTTCACTTACCTTTAGTAATGGTGGGAGCTTGTTGCATTGTTCATTAGTGTGGTGTTCAAACCTCAGATGTGCTCCAACCATTTGGTAAGTAACTTCTTCGTTACTATTGTGAATGGTAATCATTCCTTCAAACCGTTTTGCATTAATCCCAACTTCTCTTAAAAACGATTCGCCAAAAATAAAATTGCCCATTCCTTCATCACGATAAGCATCCATATCTTCTAAAACTACAAAAATCTGTTAAGATGGAAAAAGTTCCAACAAAGATAGGTATCTTCATCAAGGCTCCAACTACATTATTTCCCTTGTATTCCATTTTGTCCTTCATTATAGAGTTATGAAACTTTTTGGACATTACATTGACGTAAAATATACAGAAAAAATTAGCGTGTAAAAATTCAAAACCTATCATGCAAGAGAACTTCAAGTTGTAGGCACAATCAATTTGGATCTTCTTATCGTGGTCGCAATCACTAGGATATCCAAAAATTTCGCTAACCATACTAGCATCATTCCTAGCTCTAAATTCCTCAACTACCTCACCTTCTTCAATGGTGGGAATTAAATCATCAACTTGATCTCTCCTAAGTTCTAATGGTACATTAAGATCGTTTAGTTCTATGTAATCCCCAAAGAAAGGGTCTAATGATCTATTCAACACCAAAGTCTCTCCTATTAGCCTAGCTTCTAGATCAAGTTCCATTCTTTCTCTTAAGCTTAGCATGTAGACCATCTTAATTTAACTACTAGCAGGTTTAACACTTTTAAAACTTATTTTCTCTTCACCAACTCTCAAAGTAATCTTCCTTTTGAAAACATCAATCTTAGCATGGGCGGTAGACAAAAATGGTCTTCCGAGGATCAAGGGCACTTTAATATCCTCGGGCATATCAAGAATTATAAAATCTATGGGGAAAACAAATTTACCAATACCTACTAGCACGTTTTTAGCAATTCCTTTTGGATATTTCACAATTCTGTCTACTAATTCAAGTGTCAACTTAGTGTGAGCTAATTCGCCTAATCCTAAGTTAAGGTAGGTCGAAAGAGGCATGACACTTACGCTAGGTCCTAAGTTGGCCAGGGCATTATTAAAGCAAACATTATTAATAAAGCAAGGTAAAGTGAAACTCCTAGGTCTTTCTCCTTTTTGGGTATGGAGTTATTGATATGTGAAGCTTCAGAGTAAGCTTCGAAGAATTATGGTCCATATGATCCCTTCTTTTCTTCACAGTAGTAACCATTCAAACAATTTGGAAATAGAATTATCGTTTGTTTTGTCTCGTACTTTGATGTACTGTTCTATCCAGTAGATACGGCGTATTGGTGTGATTTAATACGATTATTCAAGCTGATCAGCTTCAACAATAGTCGAGATCGACTTGACATGGTCTCTTAGGTTATTTTCAGTGGAGCTTGGTAAACTTCCAAATCCTCTAGCCTGTAGTACCTTGCTCATTTGCCCGATTTGGATCTCCAAAGTTTTAATTGATGCTCCTTGGTTCCTTATGGCAGCATCTGTTGAAGCTCGAATCACTTTCATTAAATTGGAGTTCACCTCATGTCTTTTTACCGATTCCCCATAAATTTGCTTAGGATTTCTTCCATAGATTGCCTTCGTTCTTGGTACGAAGGGTTTGCATTGGTTCCTTTTGTAGAAATCCTTAATGCCAGTTGATCTATATCCCCCTCCTTGAAAAGGTGCACCAAATTGAGTGTAGTAAGCGTCTTTTGTGGGGTTTTCCCTTCTTCTTGAGTGGGCAATCTTTGGTGTAGTAGGGACCTTTACATTGTTCACATCCTACTTGAGCATCATAAACTTTTTCATTCACTTTCATGATTTCTCTTCCAAGATTGTTGAGTTGTGCTTGTATGGCTGCTAATCCATCAGAAGTTTCAGTACTTTTGGTTCAAGATGTTCCATTGTGCCATTTTTGTAGAGTATTAGCCAATTTATTGGGATGGCTACTTTTGCCATCAGCAATAGTATTTGATGTTTATGCACCTCTTAAATCAAGAATTTGTCGAGTGGAAACATCAATCCATCTATAGAACAAGACTACCTCCTGCGTCTCTGTTAAATAGTGTTGAGGACTTCATCAAGAGTTCATTGAATCGCACCCAATCTTGAAAGAGGCTTTCTTCCGGATCTTGCTGAAAGTTGTTGATTTCCTCTATTTTCTTTGCAGTACGAGCATGTGGGCAATACTTACTTGGAAACTTTATCTTAAGATATTCCCAGGTGTATCGAACAGATGGTTTATTTCTTTGCCAACGGACCTTGCGGCTCATTTAAGGGGGACATAGGAAGGCTCTAGAATCACTGATCAATATATATTATTAGTTATTGTGGAATAAATCCTACGATCTCAGAACTTTCTTCAATGTGTTCATTCGTCATCTTAATGTTTGAACACTGAAAGAGTTGGTACTAGTTCCTTGTGAATTTGGCCTTTTATTCAAAATTATCTTGTCTTCGGATCTTAGGCATTGCAAACTCCCGATCCATAGTTGGCTCGAGTTTTGCTCATGTATTGTTCTATAGTTTCTGCCATTGTTTCCGCAACTTCTTCCTCTGAATATTCTTCTTGGTCAGAAAATAGATCAAAATCAGGCGATCTCGATTCGTCAAGACTTATTGTCTTAAAGTACTTCCTAAATGATCAAAATTCTCGTTCCGGATCCTTCCTTGAAAGGGTAATAGTTCCTTAGTCAAACTTATTGCTATGCACTACCTAATATCAACGGGTTATAAACAATCCAGTTAGGATGGCTTAGGAGAAAGAAAAACCTATACAGAGAATTGAATGCGATACAAAACCAGTTTGATATTGTGTCAGTATGGTCAAATACATCGTATTTCATTGGAATATGAATATGCCTTAGTAATCATTTGAACGAATTCGTGTAATACGGAAAGAAAGTTGGATACGACCATATCCTATGAAAGTGGATGCGCCCGTATCGGGTTAGACGGGACACTGTAACAGTGTATTTATGAATAACATTTAAAATACGCACAAACAATTAAACAACAAAAAATATACAGATATACACTATATCTAAAATTCACTAATCACTAGGGTTAGATCTTATATAATGTTAAAAACTAAAATATCAAATATATATAAACATGATGATTTTCACTTCCCCGCTGCTGGCGCATAACCAAATACTTGATGTGATGTCGTGTAGGGTAATTATTGATTACTAATGTTTTTATATGTATATTTTTGCCGACCTTACCTGCGAAAACAACACTTTCACGGGGCAGTGTACCCGATCGTTGAGAGTTTCGTGGGAAAAGTAAGGTTGTACATTCACTATGAGCGGGAAGAGAAACATCTTTCTAATTATTTAATACTTTAGTTTTTCTAATCTAAGTTAGTTTAATCTATGCTAAACCTATGTTAATCCTAAATCTAATGGATAAGGGGGTTTTTAGTCTGACGAGCTGGCATAGATTTTATGGTGGACTAAAACCAATTCTATGCATTAAAATAAACCACGCAATTCACAATCAACAGAAGATAAAAGAGCGGTCTAGCCAAATATAAGAAAACTGTATTAACCATTATTAATCTAATCAGAACGTTGGTTTGTTTATTTAGTGCAATGATTACTTATCTCGAGGTGGCATGTCATTCTTAAGACTTAGGCAGTAGTACTTCTTCTAAGACCCTAGGACACGTAGAATCCTGTCACAATTAAACGCATTCTTCATAAGCATCCTTTTATTTGCTGATTTTATTCTAATCTTTGGGATATTAAAGCAATGGTGGATTCTTGTTAAACCTGGCCTTCATTAGAGACTTTACCCTCTTACTACTTATGGAAAACTTAATACACTAGTAGTTCCACTAACCAAGTCTTTCTAATAAATCAAGAACTTACTACGTTGATCCGAGGTCATACTTGTTGGTCCAACTAGCTCACAATCTAAAGGCAAAGATTAGTTGTTATTTGTGATCCTATTAGTCTAGATGTATAATCACTATATGGAGAGCTATTCCGGCATCTAGATTACTTGGTCCGTATCACTAGATCCAGTTGAATGATAGGTCTGCTTACAATGACCGTGAAAACAAGCATTATTGAGATAAACATAAAAAACAAGAATCAATGATACATTAAGAATATCAAGATAAACAAACCAAACATTATGCTCTTCTATATAAGGGCTAATACCCGAGGTATTAGCCTTCAAAGCGTTTTATAAGTAATTAATTTAGCCAATGGTTAAACTAACCGAGTTAATGATGATACCAAAAAACTAAACGAATTACAAGAGTACAAAAATTACTCGTTGTCTCCGTATGGGAATTAATTGCGTTTGCTCGACCTTTCTAATCTGTTTTCCTTTGAAGTATTGACTTTTATGGTTTTTGTTATCAAGAATATGATTAGTTGCACACTTTTAAAACTCATGTTAAGTTTTTTATTTTTATTGATAAGGTTCTAGAAACAGGTCGTTTACAGCGTATCGAAGGTATTCGATACGGCATATTGGGGATTTCTTGGAGTAGGGACCACGTTTGATATCTTCTAGAATCTTCACATTCTATATCTTGAATACGGCGTATTGCTTTCTTTTGGATACGTCGTATTAGTCTTGTTTCCTTCGTGGTCTTTGGTGAAGTACATGCACATATACGCCATATCTTCCTTGATGGATATGGCGTATTGGTTGTCAGAACAGTAATCTTCAAATGTCTTCATTTAAGCTCCAGAATGCACGCCTTTTAGTCAAATTCAGGCACAGATACGCCGTATCTTCCTTGATGGATACGGCGTATTGGTTGTTAGAACAGTAATCTTCAAATGTCTTCGTTTAAGCTCCAGAATGCGTGCCTTTTAGTCAACTTTCACCAAGTACTCCTTAATTACTGCAATTCTTAAATACAAATGATTAAGTAACAATTCTTTGCAATAATTATATAAAATGGGTTAATTACATAGGATAAATGATGCTATAAAAGTGACGTTATTTGATGTCATCAGAAACGTTGTATCGGGTGATGTGGGATACGGCGTATTGGGGATTTCTTGGAGTAAGGACCACGTTTGATATCTTCCAGAACTTTCGTTGTTATCAAACCTCGGTTAGGCGTATAGTAGATTCTGGATATGGCGTATTGGTCTTGAATCCTTTGTGGTATCTGGTGAAGTACAGGCACGGATACGCCGTATCTTCTTGATGGATACGGCGTATTGGATGTTAGAATCAGTTTCTTCATATTTCTTCATTTAAGCTCCAGAATGTGTGCATTTTAGTTAATCTTCACCAAGTACTCCATAATTACTGTAATTCTCAAATACAAACGTGTATAGTGAACATGTTCTTTGCAATATTATACAAAGGGGTTAATTGCATGTGGGATAAATGATGCTATAAAAGTATTAGGTTTTTAATGTCATCAAATTTCCCCCACTTGAATCCTACTTGTCTCAAGTAGCCTTTAAAGTTTATGAAAAAATGTATCCTAAGATTTTTAAGTTTAAGCATTTATTTAGATCTATCTACAAGTACATAACCAACCACCTCATGAAAAATAGGGAAGGTGAAAACACTCAAATCTTCTCTACTAATCTATGTGGTAACATGTAGCTAATTTGCTCAATTGCTCGGTCATGACGAGTATTCTATCATAAGCTTAGCAAGGATACACATCTCCCACTAGAGCTAAGGAGTATAGTAATCAATTTTATAAATCAGTAAATTGGGTTTTTTTATTATAAGGATTAGGGTTTGAATCATTCTACAATCTTTACCAAAAGTACCACTACCAACAAATGTGGCAGATGAAGCACACAATACTTTGCCCGTTAACGACAAAATAGACATGTGTGTTCGATCATCATCATCATCGAGTTTAACCAAGGGTTGGATGAGAATATTGATATAGGGTGGGATCTTCTAACTTTCACCATTAGTATATAATACCAACAAGGCACGCTGAGACATTGCATACATGACTCCGACGGATGGAATAGACATGCATGCTCGATCACATCCTCATTCGTGTAAAAACCCGATGGTTAATGATTTAGGGGAAAAGGGAAATAAATTGTTCGTTAAATAAAAATACGAAACAAAATGACTAAGTCTCAAGATACAAGTAGCTTGCTAATTTTGCTTGGACATTTACCATGATTAAGGATCACACATATTTACAAAAGTCTTGATTATTGATTCAATCACAAACAACTAATGTTGGTTCGGTATCGTAACGGTCAACTTTCCAATCATCTCATACTTTACATACTTTACAAGACAAGTGACGATATCTACCACGTTATACAAAACTTTACATCGTTGACTTATAAGACGTATCAACGAATAATCGATCCTTCATATAATTCCTTTGGTCTAAGCTTTTGTGAAACGATTATCTCCAAACTCTCCTTCTCTTTTTTGTTGCGATTTTTCTAATTTTTTTCATTTTTTTATATGCAAACTACGAAACTCGGTGTAATTTTACCATCTTCATGATCATAATAACTTTCGGATAATTCCTTCGATAATTCTCCATTCTTAGGACGTACCAATAATTATGTTGGTGGTAAAAATACATGAGTATTGACTACTTTATACATTCCAATTTGCAATGTGCAAGTTTCTTCCCAACCGTACCATAGATAGAAAATTGACACAAGACTCGGGAAATACATACTTTACACTTTGAGCAACTAGCAACTGTAATTAATATAATGTGAATAAACAGGGTAGGTACAGGTGTGTAAAGGTGTAACGAAACAAATAGTTGGTGTAATTCCTAAAGGATTGGCTCTATGGGTTTTTCTAGGGGTATCTTACTCTTAAGATGAGAGTAAACAAAGAGTTTATACGGGGGTTAACTAACCAGTGTAGTTAGTTAATAAACAACATGTAAAGGCTTTTTGGGTGTAATCCTAGAAATTTACCAATTTAAACAAGTTACTCCATCTAATTCCATAGTACTCATTATTGTGGTCTCGAATAGATATACCAAGCCAAGTTCTAAAGTCTACAACATCACCGGCACACTCATATTTTGTGGAATTTGGGTAAACATTTGGAAACAGATAAGGTTAAATCTTTACAATATCTAATAAGGGTTATTATGTGCAGGTTATGTAACAAGTAATTTCACAAAAGTATGCTTGAATTTTTTAAAATTTGAGCATAATTTAAGTATCCTTTATATGTAAATATAAGACAAGTATCATTCTATTTCCCATCCCCTCACTTGAATATTTATACAACACGTCCTCGCTTGTATAGTAAAACATTAAAAAGGGAATTAAAGAATTAGAATGAGAAAACTCCCTGATATTTTGCCCCTTCGGTAGGATTTCCATGTAGATTTATTTTGCAAGATTGTGTGTTGAACAGCCGTCTTGAGGTTTTAAGACTCTAATACTTCAAGATTTCTAGATCGTAGATCCTTCACCAATATTCGTCGATTTTGTTTCCATTGAGGTTTTCTTTAAATTTTTGTTGCAAAATTAAAGGAAAAACATGAATATTTCTATCTAGGGGTATCAACGGTTAATTAAATAAGCTAAATAAATTGTACAGGAAATCAATACGCCGTATCCATAAACTGGAATACGCCGTATAGAAACCTGTAAAAAGTATCTAAATACGAGTCAGTCTGTTGAATACGCCGTAACATGTACATGAATACGCCGTATTGACATAACTGACAATAATGTTTAAAGTGCATAAAAATAAAGGACTGTAATGTCCAGGACATTCTAATACCGCGGTTTTGGTATGGAGCAGATACGCCGTATTGATGTCTGGGGAAGACTGACTTGATAAAAATAAAATAAATCAATCCGGGTTGTCTTCCACAGGAAGCACACTTTTCTTTCAGCTAGTCTTTAAGTTAGACTTTTTCTTCAGCTTCTTTCACCATTCCATCTCATGCACGCTTATATGCCCGCGTATGAGCCATTCTTCTATTGATGGATCTCGGATATATTCGGGTCCTAGGTTCAAGACTCCTTTATAGAACCTCTTTACCTTTTGGTATGAGTGCGAGATCCCATTCATCTTATCTTCTTCACTCATCTTCAGTAATGGCGGGATCTTGTTGCATTGCTCAATAGTGAGGTGTTTAAACCTTGGATGCGATCTTTCCATTTGATAAGTCATCTCATAATCACCATTGTATATGGTAACCATTCCTTTAAATTGTTTTGCCTTGACTCTAATTTCTTTGCAAAACTCTTTTCTAACTATTACATCACCCATTTCTTCATCACGATAATGATCTATGTCTTCTATAACTGCAAAATCTGTCACAACAGAGAAAGTTTCACAAGATAGGGATGCATTCATATGGTTCTAACTACACTTTTCCATTTAAATTTCCAACTTGTTTTCATTAAAAGTTATAAAGCTTTTTTAGACATCATATTAATGGGAGCAAGAGAGGGAAGAAGTTGCATCTACGAGATCATAAAGTTTCATGTCAAAAGAACTAACAAATTGTAAGCATCATATGGCTATGACATATTCCTATCGAAGGTTCTAAAACTTTGGATAATCCTCAATTCCGTTGGTGATCTTATCATCATCATACCTAGTTTTGACCATTTCCTTGATGGGTGTATCAATTACCTCACCTTCCTCAATGGTGGGTCCAAAGTCAACTACTTGATCATGCCTAAGTTCTAATGGTTCATTTAGATCACTAATTCAATGTGATCCTTAAATTTAGGTCATGCGATCTATTCTCCGTAACGCATTGCCCATTTGCCTGCTTCTAAATCATGTTTTGTACTTCTTAATCAAACTTAATGCATAGAACCCATTTATTATGTTACTAGTAGGTTTTTACTTTTTAAAGAAAATTTATCACTTACAAGTTTAATGTTATCTTTGCTTTAAACACGTTTATAATAGCGTGAGTAGTAGACAAGAAAGGTCTTCCTAGGATCAAGGGGTCTTGAAATCCTTGAGGATATCTAAAATAATGAAGTCTACAGGGAAAGTAAATTTATCAATACCTACTAGCACATTCTCAACAATTCCTTTGGGTCGTTTCACTGTTCTATTAGCCAATTCGACAATTAATTTGGTAGGAATCAAGTCTCCTAATCCTAGGGTAGTATAGGTCGAATAGGGCATAACACTTACGCTTTGCTACCTAAATCAGCTACAAGCTTTATTGAAATCATTATATTTTAATTGAAAACACAGGGTAAAGTAAAACTGCTTACGTCTTTCTCCTTCGAGGCATGGCTTTTGCCAGGGGCTTTGCAATTCATTGTAATGAGCTTCCAGATCTTTTTCTCCACCAGTTTCCTTTGATTCGTCCCAGTAATCATCATACAAGTGATTCAGAGAAGGTAAAGTCATTTTCTTTGACTCGGAAAATAAGTTTCTGTTTTGTAGGTTCGGTACGGAGTATTGGCTAGCATCAGTATGATGTATTGAAGGCTTGTCAGCTTTAACAGAAGTAGAAATCATCTCATCATTAACCCTCGTCTTAATTTTAGTCGAGCTTTGTGAATTCCCAGATAATTTTTTATACAAAATAATGCTCATTTGCTTGACTTGGATCTCCAAAGCTTTGATCGAGGCTTTTTAATTTCTTAATGAAAAATATGTGGAGGCTTGTATTTCCTTGATCAATTTGGAGTGTTCATCGTGCCTTTTCGTAATCTCGGCCATGAACATGCTTAAAGACTCTTCCAAAGTAAGCTCCATCATTGTTTCTTGTAATCTCTTCTTTACCAAACTGATTTCAGATCAGTAACGAAGGTTGATTTCCTAAAGAAAACTGAACAATCAAGACCCAGTTTGTCTTGGAGAAGCTCCTAATCCCAATTGTTGAACTCGTTCCAGGTCTTTGAAAGGTTGAATGAGTTCTTCGAACTCCTTGTAACGCACTACCTGAAACAGAGGACAAATCAGTAGTATATGCTTCGGAAGAAGGTATATGATAAAAGAACTAAACGAATATTGAAAATTAAAGAGTCTGTTAATGATATCAGATTGTCTATACGCCGTATGGCCCAACTTTTTTTGAACAGAATTACGTTGTATTGGTTACGAAAAGTTTATACGGTCGTATCACAAAAGGGATTGGGATACGCCGTATTGGAGTGAAAAAATATTACAGTGGACTTGAATAATCAGAAAAAACACACAACACACAATATGCAAAAAATATACAATGAAGAAAGAATTTAAGCACACAAATACAACATGCAAATATGCAAATTAATCTAAACTAAACTAAACTAAAACACTAATAAATACTGAATTTAAATAAGCTTCACCTCCCCGACACCGGTTGCCAAAAACTTGATGTGTCGTTGTGGTAAGGTATTTTTTGTTATCAAATTTGATATTTTATTTTATGCGTCTATACCTAAACAACCAAACTTTAAACGGGCAGTGTACCGGTCAAGATGTACCTTCGTTTGTTAAGTAGGGTGTCGAGCACTTGAGCGGAGTGCGTTAATATCTATATCTATCAGTATTTTAGTTATCTAGTTAAACCTAAAACTAATGCAAAAGGAAGGGTTTTTCAGCCTGTGTGGGACTGGCACAGTTTTGGAATATCCACACCTAAGGTTTTGATGACAATTAACACACATTAATGCGATAGACAAAGATAAAGATGCAGTTTAAGCCTAATGTAAGGGAAACTACTAACCATATTATATTTCCCAATTGGAAACATAGGTTTGTTTATTGGTGCTATGATTACTTATCTTGATCGGCGGCCATATCAGTTCTTATGATTAGGACGTTACATCCTTCCTAAGACCTAGATACGAAGAATTCTGTCTCAATTAAACGCATCTTGCATAAAGCTTTCCTTTTATTTGATTATAATCTATCTTATGAATTAAAGCAATGGTAATCTTGTTAAACCCTAGCTCATAGAGACTTTACTGACTTACTGCTTATGGTATTTTATATAAGTGGTAGTTCACTATCTAAACCAAGCCAAGGGAATCGGAACGTTATTTGTTAGAATCATTCTAGGTCACTTGCTAGTCTAACTTGTTCACTAAAACAAAGCCACTATCCGATATCTAGTTTAAGCAAACAAATGCTGTTATCCTATTGGACACGATTTAGCAGGACTTTAATTTGTTAATCCTATAATTCTACCTATATAAATTACTATATAAGAACTATCCGATATCTAGTTAAGCTAAAGGCGATATCCTTATATATGGATTAAATGTGTATTAAAGCACATAAACGAGTATCATGTGATAAACATAACATTACCAAACGAGAAATTAAGCAATCAAGATAAAACGAACAAAACATTTAAATCTTCATTAATATATGGCTCTATACCTAAAGGTATCAGCTAAAAACCATTGTGTATGACTACAAACATAATAATCGAATTCAAACAAGGTAATAACTAACCGAGGTTTAAAACGAGGATACCAAAGATTTGAACGTTATCAAGAAGGTATATAAATTACAAGGGTTTTCCCTAACGGTTTAAAGCACGTTGATGTCACTTCTTGGCTTCTTTGTCTTTGAAAAATCGAATTGGTGGTTAAAAGCACACTTGCATCCCTAAAACTGAGTTTAGGGTCTTCTATTTATAGAGTCTGGAAATTGATTGATATGCCGTATCGGGCGATGTGGGATACGGTTGCTATTGGGGATTTCTTGGAGTAAGGACCACGTTTGATATCTTCCAGAATCTTCGTAGATAACAAACCTTGGATACGGCGTATAGTAGATTCTAGATACGGCGTATTAGTCTTTAATCCTTCGTGGTATTTAGTGAAGTACAGGCACAGATACGCCGTATCTTCTTAATGGATACGGCGTATTGGATGTCAGAATCAGTTTCTTCATATCTCTTCCTTTAACGCTCCATGAATGTGCTTTTAAGTTATTTTCACCAAGTACTCCATAATTAATGTAATTCTCAAATACAAACGATTAAGTAACAATTCTTTGCAATAGTTATACAAAATGGGTTAATTACATGGGATAAATAATGCTATAAAAGTGACGTTATTTGATGTCATCAATCACCTAACTAAAACACCACTACTATGGGCGGAAATTACTAGACGTGTCTTGTAATTGTTAACTTTGCATCACCCAAGGATATTTGTATTCTTTTCAAAAATGGTATAAAAACCTCACAACACACTTAATTCCTTTCATAGTTAATAAAACATCTTTGCTCACCCTCTCCCATCTCCTTGTCGTCCCATTATAAAAACCATATAACTACATTTCTATCTCCGTTTTAGCTATCAGGATAGGTTTTTTTAATTGAAACCCGGTCTAGACTACGTTTAGTCTACATGTTTTATGTATTTTGATCATCTTACATATATTTCTATGTCATACTTTTATTTTTCGTGTTTACGTAAATTTTGCACTTTTTACATTTTTAGCTCAACTATGCACCACCTTTACACAATTAGCCTTTTATATATACATTTATTGGTGAAAAAAAAGAGAAAAATATATACAACGAAATATATCTACGTGTCACAACTTAACCATGCATTTGCCGTGTCAGTTTATATGGATGTGTTACGTGTGCACATGAACTTTAAATATATTATATCTTCAACTTATAAATTATGGCACCATTCCACCAATTCGTTAAGAAAAAAGAAACAACATATGCACTTTCAACTATATCCATTTATAAGTATATTTATTATATATTTTTATATTTATTTATATACTTATATATATATAATAACAAATATTAAATATAAAAAAATAACTAAATAAAATAATAAAATCAAATAATATATGCATAAAAAATAATAAAATAAAATCAAAAACATAAAAAAATTAATTAAATTAATAAAAATCACAAAAATAATTTATTAATAAAACAATATTAAAAAAATTATGATAAAATCATATAATAAAAATAAAATTAATAAAAAATAACTATATAAAATTTTAAATATTATTTTCTTTAAGCATTTATTTTAAGTATAGAACATTTATTAAAAGGGTTATGAAACTACAAAAGTAGCGAATGAGTTTAGGTTAATACTTTCTGTCATAGATCATGAAGACGGGCTATCTCAAAAATATTCTAGTGAAGGTTAAGGATGCGCCTAGTAAGGTTTACGTTCGAGGGTTGCTTTTAGTAATACTCCTTATACTCGTTTTTGTACTCACGCCTTACTTGTTAAGGTGAGTTCATAGCCTCATTTTTACTCATTTACTGTTTTATAAACTCCTGAGTTCATAGCCACAACTTTATTTAATTGTTTTATAAACTCTTTGGGGTGACATACATGCTAAAACATCTATTTACGGACAATAAATTTCAAAACCGTATGCTTTCCTAGATATATTATTGCTTGTGTTTAAGTCACTTATGTGTGAACGCGAATATTGTGGATAGGTTTATCGAGATTGATGAATCCCGTTTGTGTTAGCCAGATAGGTAACCAAATGCATCATATTTGTAACTCTGGGTATATGACATTTACCTACACGGGGCCATTATTATCCTATATATCATAATTGATATATACTGTCAGTTTTGAGTGCCATGAGCTTAGATGCAATAATATATATTTATATGATGATTGTATTATTCATTCATTTTTTTGAAACGTACAAATGGAAAACAAATCATCCAACTAAATCACGCCATCAAACGCACATAGATCCAAACGCCATCAAATCCAAATCAAATCCAAACGCACATAGATCTTCACAAATGATAGGCGTTTTCAATCCTATTTTCGGATCTTGG